>JAYMGJ010000558.1:0-29587 GCA_037178675.1 Scleroderma bovista
GAATTTGACAGGTTACTTAATCACCCTTTATTACCCTTTTTGTACTTTTCTGCAACTCCGGAAAACTACAAGTTACTCAAGTCAAATAAGACGAACAAGTAGCATTGCATTAAGTAAAATAAGTAAAATAAGTAGACTAAGTCAACTAAGTCGAATACAGTTGGTATTCTATTGTCATCGTCGTCAGTAGTGGTGGTGGGCTGGTCGCCGCCATCGACACCATCATCAACATTGGAACTTGTTGTACTATTGGTGTCACGGTGTCAACATTCGTTGTTGTTGTCATGCGTTGTTGTTGTTGTCGCCGTCAGTGGTGATGGTCAGTTGATCGCTGCCGCCGCCGTCGCTGATGACAACAACTTGTTGACATTGTGGTCGTGGCCATCATGTTGGTTGTGCATTAACAGTTGCCGTGGTCGTGGTCGCAGTGGCAGTGGACATTGCCATCGGTGTTGCACACTGTTTGGGACCTGCTGATATTCCCTTGCTTGCAAAGCAAGGGTTCTGGGAGTTCGTTAAATCGTGAGAACCTGCCGGTTTGGAAAATGTTCCCTTTTCTGGACGAGTGTGAGAAATATAAAATTCGCCCTTCATTAGGTAATCAACTTAAGCAATCCAAAGTGCATGCAGCAAGCAAGGGTTCTGCCGACGCAGGCGGCATTTCGAGTAATCACACTGCAACCAAAATTTTGCGAAGTCCCCAGACGCCCTCACACAACCCACCACTTCACTTGCTTGGAGCTGTCGCCATTTCCGTCTCATATTTTCTCTCATATGTATGCTCTCCACCGCAGGAAATATCGCGCTCAACCTGGGCTGTGACTCACCATCGCTATTTAATGGACAAGAAAGCGTGCAGCACAGTCTTATCCCTCCCACTCGCATCTGAAGGGTAAGCACATCCGCAGTGTCTGTCTCACGGCAACCTGACCCATTCTCAAGTTCCTTGCCCCCCTCTTTACTTTCCTGGATTTCTGTCCCCCCCGATCATATCTGATGGCTTTTGGGTGCACAGTCTTATCCCTCCCATTCGCATCAGAAGGGTAAGCACATCTGCAGCATCTGTTTTGCAGCAACCTGACACCCACCTCCTCTGCTTCACCCGCCTCCTCTTCCTCTGCATCACTTGCACCCCCCCATGCCCAAGATAACTGCCGCCCTCTTCGTCTCAGAAAGCGTGTTTCCCCCACACGTGGACTATACAAAGTCATCACCGACCTGGCCTGTGACACATGCTCGCTATTTGACAGCCAATAATTTCTTTAAGATAACTGCCGCTGTCTTTGTCTCAGAAGGTGCATTTCCCCCACACGTAGACTATTCTTATGGATAAGCACATCAACAGCGTCTGTTTCGTGGCAACCTGAGTTTGTCACCTCACTCTTCGCTTGCCCGGAATTCTATCCCCCTGCTCCCCCCAATCGTATCTGGTGCACAGTCTTAGTATCCCTCACACTCATACCTGATGGGTAAGCATCGGCAGCATCTGTTTCGTGACAACCTGACCCATTCCCAGGTTTGTCGCCTCCCTCTTCGCCTGCACAGAATTCTATTCCCCCCCCCTCCCCCCAATCATATCTGGCGCACAGTCTTATCCCTCACACTTATATCTGATGGGTAAGTACATCGGCAGTGTATGTTTCACGGCAATCTGGCCCGTTCCCAAGTTCGTCGCCCCCCTCTTCGCCTGCCTGGAGTCGCCACCCTCCTCAACAATATCCGCCTTCTCTGCCCTCATTCAGTTCGCCCCCAGAAACATCCGACCTACTCTACATCATCACCTGCCTCCTCTGTGTCACCTCCTTTGCGCCACCTCCTTTGCGCCACCTCCTTTGCGCCACCTCCTTTGCGCCACCCGCATCATCTGCGTCACCTCCTCTGCCTCACTCCCACCCTCGCATGCCCAAGGTAACTGCCGCCACTTCTGGTGCAGAAGGTGTGTTTCCCTGACCCGTGGACTATATGGCAGCACCATCGCTGGCTGGCCTGTGACACGCGCTGGCTATTTAACGGGCAACAGTTTGTATGGGAGGCGTGTTTCCCCACCACGCATGGACAATACAATGCCATCACCGAGACAGTGCTCGCTATTTAATGAACAAGAAATTCTATGTATACATTTCAATGTATTAGCTAGCTATCTCAAATGCATGATGGTCTACATATTTGTTGACATAGAATGCTTGAAATGCATCATAGGAATGGTAAGGTTTGATATCGCGGGAGATAGCATTGGTACCGTATATAGGGATCAAGTGGGCGCTGCGATGGATGGTATCAATGTGAATAATAGTGAGGTTAGGCATATGGTTGGGTAGGTAACTGGGACAGACCATCCACATTCCAGTGTCCTCATCTGGGGCATCACCAATCTTGTCAAACCACCGAATGACCGCACACTCATATAATTCTGACTGATACCTGAATGAAAAGAACGATAAGATGCGAGCAATGTCAAAAGCCCGCATCCCAGTGGCCTCTGGGTTCATAGTGACAAACACACAGTCCTTTCAAAGACCTGCCTTTCTCCAAAGAGGTGTTGAACGGATGAACTCCGTTTGCATCCCACCAATCCCGCTGAGATCACTGGGTGCATAGAATCTTGCACATGCCGAGTTGAATACATATATGCGGTCGTTATAGCGAGGGCATGCAGAGAGGGGAATTTCGGATGTGTCACGGTGGTCATTTGGGTTGAGTTGCTCAAACAGAAATCGCCGGACCATGTCGACTAAGTTGGGGATATGGAGCTCTACTCCGAGTGTGGATAGGGCACATGGGCGCCGTTGCTCTGTACTGCTGTATTAGAATAACCAAAAAACATATCAATGAGCAACATACGAGGGGTGCGCGAGAGCTACACATGCACAGACAAATCTGTGGGGCTATCATCTGCAACAGGCATGTCACCAACGTCTTGCATGCTGGCACCCTGTTGTGCATGGTCTGTGCTGTTGTGAGTAACCTCAGTGTTGTCGCTTGTGGCATCACCACCATTGCTGTTGTTGTCATGTAATATTTGAGCTAGCAAGTAAACAAGGGTCAGCGACTCTCGAAAGACAATCAGACAGTGCGGCTCACCGAACGCCCCAATTGCAGATAAAAGACAAGTTTGATTCAACATCCCTCGACTGCTGAAGTCAACACGGGAAGCGGCAATCTTGTCCAGCCGCTGGTTTGTTAGAAGCATTTGACTGAGCGGTTGATATTTGCTTGATCGCCGCCAAGGCTCTTTGACAGCTTTGATGTGTTTGCACTCGGTAATAGATGAGCACAGACCATTCGGCGCACCAAAGAGACGAATGAGTGTTGGATAATGTTTTGCGGAATGTTGACGGGGTAGGGAGAATGTTGTTACCACTGGGTTGTCACCAGTCCTAAATATTTCATGCCAGCTATGGAACCGATTGAGTGCATCTTCGATTTCTGTGAGTGCCTTCTCTGAGATGATGTGCCGACGGACTAAATAACAGAATTCAAGAAAAGCACAGAATGTGCGTATGATCTCAGCAGGTACATAGCCTTCAATAGCGGCGATGTACACCTTTAAACAATATAATAAGGCATGGAATCGAACTAATGCGAGCATGACGACATACCTTCATCAGAGCTTTCGAGTCGTCCCCAGTCCATTGCTTGAAACCCCGTCCTTGAGGGAAACGACGCAGTCTGGTAAACGGAGCTACAGCAGCAATTCTAAAGTTACATCAGTGTAAAAGCAACGCAGATATCGCAGAAACCTACCTGTGATCGATGTCATCCATGATTTGGTCTGCCTTTCTCTTTGAGTGTTTTTTTGAATGTATGCAGTGACCCAATCTACCAAATGATCCTTAAAACAACCCTTTATGAGCTGGTGTAGAATATCCGGGGCAATCAAATGGTAGATGTCAGCACAAGGGAAATCATTTGTAAATGGCTAACAAGCGTTCAGGCGAGGTACGAAGAACCGTGCAGAAACCTACGACAAGGTCACCAACAACACCATATTTGTCCCACATGAGGTCAAGTGTGCTCTCTTCAAACAACGCTTCTGTGAATGCTCGACTGTGGTCAAGGGCATCTTCATCCAAGTTGCCCCGTAGCGCCTGACATCTGGGATGAATGTTAGTTGACAATGTAGCGAGTAAATGAGACATACCTTGGACACCATCCATGCACAATACTATATCACATGGCAAAAGTGACCGTCACCGAACTTGACCACCTCGGGAGTTGTCATAGCAGGCTTGAGGGAGCTTAAAATGGCAGCAAGTGAGCTGTGGAATAGCTGCCAATGAAACTTGCGGAATGTTGCATCCGAGGCATGCTCTTTCGTAGCTAGTGAATGGATAATGAGACGTGCATTGTCAAAACGGCTGAATATGGACAAAATACTCACTTTTAGGGATTGCAAGGAAGCCAATGAGGACAAGCGCCTCTCGGTGAGCTCGCCTTATGTTGTTATGGACGTTTCCGACTGACATGTACAGGGGATAGTATTCATTGTTTCCCATGGCAACCGATACAGTGGTTTTGTCACTCCTGAGTATGATGGGTACAAATGTGCTGCCATGCGTGCTCTTGTCTTCGGAAATGATATCCTGTATCTGTGAGATTCATATGAGAGACGCAAAAAAAAAGACATACCGCCTGTTCCCAAGCCCATTCTCCAGACATAAAATCTTTGTATTGTCTGGTCTGATCCTCTGTTGAATATTCCTCAAATGGCTGCAGATCAATCTCATTCGAGAAAGACGGATTCCCAAGAATTTGTCGAGCAACTTGGTGAGGATCCCAGAACCAAACATCATACTTCTTTGACATCCATGGCGGTGGATTTACGGCAGGAATTTCACCAGTATAACCAGCAGAAAAACACTGCCACTTCACATCACCAATGGTGGTGGCATCAATTGTTTGATACAGGTGGCGGTGATTAGAGAAGGGGGGTTGCGCTTGGTGGGGATATAAAGAACTGGCCCAGAGATCCAGGAGAGCGTCCATCTTCGGCGCAGACATCTGGCACCGAGAAAACAAGAACTTGGCCATCTCGAACTGCAGTTGACTCTCGTATGGATACCAATCATGGGGATTGTTGGCGTTGACTGGTGGGCGAGTTCCCAGGGCCAGAGACACTCCATTTTCATCACACGGTTGGCCTGTAGAGAATTTAGCGGTCAAATATACACCTGAGAGACTCGGAAGCTTCTGACCTGTTAGTTTAGGGTGAGAATACCAATAATACTTGTCACCAGGGCCAAAGAATTGAGTATTCTCATTGGGGGGGGAGGCTCTTGAGGGTTGGGATGATCTGGCGGTGGAGAACGTGCTGGTGGGCCGAAGTCTTCCGCATCCCAGCCATCCTGGTCGGGTTGCTGACCCACATCAATCTGTGTTGGCGGGTGGCTAGGCAAACACGAAGAACGTATGGGTGAGGCTGGAGGGCTGGATACAAGTGGTGGTGAGAGGATAGGGTGTGCTGAACAAAGGTGCTTTGTGCGACCACCAAGTGTCTTGAAAAAGCGCATGCACCTGGGGTGGCTGCATTGGTACTGGAGGATGGTGTTCATGGCTGTTCAGAGTCTGCAAAAGCGGGAGCACGGACTCAGTGCAGGTGTTTGGTTAGCATGTCTGTCATTCCAGGGTGAGGACCTACAATTACAAAATAAATGCTAACATGACAGGGAAAGCAAGAGCACGGAGTACAAGTGTTTGGTTAGTATGTTTGTCGACCCAGGGTGAGGCCCACAACTTACGGATTCAACGCTACGTTAGCATCTCGAACCATTTTTTTCCAGCCCTTTTAAACCTCCTTCTTCGACCTTCAACCACCTGTCCACCGCTCTCTCTCGAACTCCGATGGAACCGTCTGCAGGTACTCCCCCTTCCCCTCGACGAACCCGTGCTGGAAATTCAGAGAAGCATCCAGCTGAAGTCCTTTTTACCGCGGGACTAATGCAGAAACAACGTACCAAGGCTGAGAAGGCCGCAGATGACAAGCACCTGAAGGATGCCAATGCTGCTAAGGAGGAAGCTGCTAAGCAAGGAGTTGAACACCTTGCTTTGATGGAAATGGAGGCAGAGGCGAAGGCCAATGATGCAAAGGCGAGCAAGCCAAAGCCTCGCCCTCGCCCTCAAAAGTGGTTAAAAAAGACGGTCAATGGGATCAATAAGGAGATGGTGAGCATCTATCGCTAGATCAAGATAAATCTTACCATCTCTTTGACAGAACAACAAAGGCTCATCTGAACACGATCCTAGTCAGCTACGGATGACCATGAAGGAGGCGATAAAAGACTGTAAGACTCAGAAAAACATGCTGAAGAGGGAAAATGGTGAGACTGAACACATGTGATAAACATGTACTTACAATTATTTGATGGTAGCGGTGATTATACCAAATGGGTAAGTTTGATCTCTTAACAGCGTTGGAATGTTTTCCCTCACTGAGTCTACGTTGTTTTTTCTTGATCTTGCTCTGACCAGAAGGACTGCGAAGAAGTTTGCACAAGGAGGTCAAGTCAAAACTTGGGTAGCCGATGTGGCAGCCGCTGAAACAAACGACCCTACCTTCCCACCCCCCTCTACGAAAACATCACTGACCACGATCCCCAGTAGCTACAAGAATTGTTCAGAATCCACAATTCCCAACACTCCGGCATCTTTAAGTGACCTACCTGTGGACGAACCAAGCGAAATTTTCGCTGATACGGTGGATGATATGGCTGAGAAATTGGCAACAACGAAATGTGCCATGGCTTTAGGTGCACAGACGGTCACGGTGAGTGCACAACGGTCTCAAGCTTTGTGACTAACACATCTATACCAGATTACTCCAGTCGAGGAAAGTGAGGATGAGCTGGACGCTCCTATTTCCAGCCTGCATGTGACTCCTAGGGTCACCAAGTGCAAGGCCCCTCTCATCTCGGACAGTGAAGTGGAGCGCACCTCTGAAGCTAGTATCATGGAGATTGATGAGCCTGCATCGAAAGTGGTGGAACGAAAGGCCCAAGGACACCGCACTACATCATCCGTGAGTATGACAGCACTTAGCTTTCTACTAATATACATTTATTGGTACATCTAGACTTCTATTAGCATCCAAGTGAAAGCTTCCGACTTACCCCAGCGCAAACAGATCAAACATGAAGAAATCCCTTCTATTTCACTTGCTACTCTCTCCGTGTCTTCTGCTGACTCTGCTTCTCCCCCATCTGGCAATTTACCCGAATGGGCCTGCAATGCAGATGGGTACATAATCAATGCTGTCAAGAAGCGTTCCGAGTACAACAACAAAGACCTTCCCGTGCCTAGTGATCACCGCTGGTCCCGATTGTTCATCCCTACAGCAACACTCTGGTGCAGTGTCCAAAAGAACGTTTGGAGTGTCCCTGATGAGGAGCTTGCCTCTGCCTTGCAGCTCATTTTCAACGTTGTGTATCCTGATATCAAGCATCAGGTCACAACCTCTGGTTCAGTCTTTTCGGTTGTAGGTACAAATTCTATCATTGTAGACTGTGAATTGACCACAACAGACAATCCAACGTCTCAGCGAGTGGCGGAACGGCTTTGGCTCATCTGCCCTTGCCATGATGTTGGATTTTTTCTCCAGTCTTGATGATGATGTTGAAATTCGCCCAGTGGCTGAGTTCCTCAAGTCCGAATATTGATTCCTGCGGGAGGACCCAAATTCAATCGACACTGAGGGCCTGTACCGTTCAACATTCCTCCTCGAGCTCATTGCAACGGCTCACCTCAGCAACATTGTGGCATGTGTGCAGGTGCCAGGATGGGACACACAGGCAATGGTTGCTGGCAAGAATGGTGAAGGTGTCATTGCAATGGCGTCAGCAGCAGTAAGTTCAACTTTATTTCACTTATCCATACTGATCAACCACCGTCAGTTGGAGCATGCCATCAAGTTTGTAGTAGACGGTACTATAGATGTGGAACAGGTCCTCGAGAACATGGCAAACAACACTGATGGGAAAATGAAGGTCAAACTGCCGAAGGTGCTTAACAAAGCAACGGGCTGTGTAACATCATCAGCCTTTCAGTTCTCGGCTGTGAATTGGAATGGGGACACTGCAGCATACCAAGAATCGATCCACAAGCGAGGACAGGCATTTGTGCAAGCTACGTTTACAGCCGCGCAAGCATACAAGCCTGCTGGCACCAAGAGCGGGAATAGTGAGGGTGATGCGAACGAGCTCACTGGCGTCCCCAACCCACACTCCTTTCTTTGTGAGATACTTTTTGATTTTCAATTACTGGTTCTCCTTCAACTTTTATATCTAAATTTACTCATTTTTGGCAGTTCTAATTGTTCTTTATAGAATCTGCCCCTCGGACTCGTCATTTGCCATTTTGCCTGTGTCGTCCACTGTTTTGCCCGTGTCACTTTCTGCCTTGTCTGTAATCGCTTCGCCCACAATCATATCATTACCGCCGTGTCGCCACTTTGGCATTCATTTACTGGTTCTCCTTGACCCACTTTCTCGTCTTATTGGCTTATCACACTTGTTTTACTTATATCTAATGGCACGGTATATTCAAAACTGTGTCTCCTTGGTCAACTTTTTGATCTGTGTGAAAAGCAAGAATTAAAATTTGCAAGGGCAAAAAAGTGGGAAATAAGTCTGGACAAGAGGAAGGGTTAGCTTGTTTCATGCTTTTTCAACTTTTGCAATGTCGACCTTTTTTTATGCTTATTTGGCACAAAAAGTTTAAATAAGCATGGAAAAGGAAACTGTTGAATTCCTGATGTAAGTGACATTTAGTTGATTCTTTTTCTCTATATATGTACTATATGTGTACTATATGCTGCTATATGCTGCTATATGTTGCTATATATTGCTATAGTGCACTATAGATAAGGGGGGTATGGTATAGATGCCATAATGCAATTATTGCACTTTGTGTGACAAAGGGCAATAATAGTGATATATAGTGGTATATAGTGGTATATATTGATATATGGCATTACTGGTTTTTCCTGATGTCTGGTGCCAGCATGGACTTCCTAGCACCATAGTGTCCAACCGTGGATCAGTCTTTGCAAGCAACTTCCTGGGGGAGTTGTACAGATGTCTACTGTGTTCCACCCTCAGACTGATGGACAAATGGAGTGGTTGAACTGTGAAATCAACCAGTACCTTCGAACTTACATTAACGATCACCAAAGCATTTGGGCCAAGTGGATCAAAATTGCCCAGTTTGTTTGGAACAACACAGTCTCAGAGGTTACTACTGATTCCCCATTTGGAAAATTACCTGGAGTTATTCCCCATGTATGGGTGTAGAACCAGTACAGACAATAGCCCCAGTGGCTAAGGACTTTGCTGCCATATTTAACAAAGTCATTGAATCTTCCGAGAAGGCTAAACACAACATGAAGCTTCAGGCGGATAAGCATAGAAATCCCACCCCAGATTATACTGTTGGTCAGCAAGTCTGGCTCTCAATGGACAACCTTTGTATGTTAAGTCGCACTTCAAAGAAGCTTACAGAGAAATGGATTGGCCCCTATGAGGTCACTCAAGTAACCCTGAATGCGGTCAAGCTTAAGCTCCTGAAAACTCTCCGGATTCACCCAGTAGTAAATGTTTCTCGAGTCAAACCTTATTTAGGTCCACTCCCTGGACAACCAGTCTCCCGACCTGGTCTGGTACACGTTTCTGAAGAACACGATGAAGAGTACAAAGTGGATTATATTGTTGTGTCCCATATTTATAGATGCCAGCTCCAGTACTTGGTACATTGGAAAGGGTATGAAGAACATGAAAGAACATGGGAACCCTCGTCAAATTTGAAGAATTCTCCTCTGGTAGTCGAGCGTTTTTATAAGGAAAATCCCTCTGCTCCTCGGAAACTTCATATGGCGCAGTCGGACTTCAACTTGTTATTTACTTGGATCCCCGAGATCCTCACCATATGCAAACCTACCTTTTGCAGTCTGGAATCCTGCACCTAAGGGGGGAGTAGTGTAACAGTCTAACTTTTTATCTTATCTTATTGTAGTGTAGTATCTTATCTAGTGCATCTTATCTGTAGTAGACCTGTCTGGACCACAGCCTCGTGCTGTGCATGCTGTATCCCTTGATGTCATTACCATAGCCTTACCACACGATGGCAGCTGCATCAGCAAATCACTTTGTTCTGGACAGAGCTGGACAGAGCTATAGAGGCCCTAGGAAGGTCCAATCTGGACATCTTTGTCCAGATCAACACAAACTGTAGCCACCTGTACAGCTCATTACAGATGCCTCCAGATGTATCTCATTGTCCAGAATAATAGAACTGGGCTTCTGTAGCTTTCTGTACAGTTCATGACAGATCACTCATGTATATGTCCAGAATACAAAGCACTATTGAAGTGGGCTTCTGTGGCTTCCTGTGCTGATCATTGTTAAGCTAATCAAATCAGAGTTTAGCAAAAGGGGATAACATTGTTGTACTACTAGGAGTAGTGACTACGTGGTATCAATCTAATAAAACTTGAAGGTGGCTATGTCTTTCAACAACAACATCCACTTGTTGCAATGCTGCCCTGAAAATCATATAATTATCATTTGCAAATTTTGTTATGATTACTTACCAGCCTTCGTGCGCCCAATGACCGAGTTGCTCTTCAAGCTGGGAGCCGTGATACGGGAGCCTTAATGTCTCTTCAATTAGCCCAAGAAGTCCATTGTATACCGAAGCGTAAGTCTTCGCCGAAACTTTCGGACACGCCCTTCCACTGCCATTCTTTGTGTAGCCGTCCAGTACACAGTTGAACTATTAAAGTGACAGCTTTGTAACGCAGATAAACAAAAATAAAACTATACCGCAGTACACACTGCTGCAAGACATGTGTTTGGGACGCAAGAACGGAAAGTATCCGGATGTTGATGGGCAATGCGATAGGAGCCAATGTAGAAGAATTTGATGATGTCATTTTTGAGGGTGGGGTGAGCGAAATTGCATGTCTTTCCCTATATTTCTATTAGACAAGATCAACACTAGAAGAATAACTTATGTTCTCATCAACACCATCTCGAAGGAATAGCGACTGTTGCAGTAGAGCAGTGGCCACGTCCTGGACAAATGTTACTCGATCAGGGCACTCGACTCCTGGTGCAGGCTCCAACTGGTACAGAGAAGGGGCAGCACTAGTGGCCATTTTTTTCAACTCCGAGTGCCAGGTAGACATATCCTCATAAAGCTGAAACACAAACACAGTGAGATCAGGAATGCGTATGAATAAAGTACTTACCATCTGCACCATTGGCATTTTTTTTTCTGGCCAGCAACCTAAAACATAGAATTAATAAAGCAACATGTGTCAGGTAGCAACTTACCAGGTTCGAAACTTACACCACATTGGGTCCACAGCATGACCATGGTCGTGAGGCTATCCATGAGTGAATTAACATCCATTTTTAACTTAGGCCAGGGATTAGAGAGGGCGTGTACGGCCCTACATTCCACCTTTGCTTCTTCTAAGCAATCCTTCCATACTGGGCCGTAATGGCCAATTTGATTTGGCAGAACTGGCTGGTCATGATCTCGCTGAGAGTGGCACCGCGCAGGAGCTTCACTAGTATTGCTGTGAACGTTGTCATGGGCAAAGGCCACAGATTGGTCTCGTAATGAAGTAAGCATTGCAGGATGGGGAACGTGAGGACGTCCATTCTTCTTCTGATGGTGGTCGAGAATGTCAATGGTCTGTGCTTCAGGGGACTGCAAAGCTCAGTGTGCTAACGCCGCTGGATTGAACAAAATACCTTGTGCAGGGGATCCCTCAAAAGTGCGGCTGCATTTTCCTCCGCTTTGTCATGAGAATACTCAAAATCATCTTCAATCGGTGGAGATATGTGCCTGACCACTTGAGGATGCTGTTCCTTGGCCCTGAAGCCTGTGCACAAACATCAGGGTGTGATCTAAGACGATAAGGCAAGTCTAACCAGCTGGTGTTTGCTGACGATGCTGGGCCAGATCATCATCAGAGTCATCATCTGAATTGTCAGTCTGATCTCCATCGTATCCATTGCCATGACCTTCTTCATAGTCACCAACCGACTTGGCCTCGTCACCATCATCTTCATTGCTTCACCTAGTTTTCCCAGAAACAACTGGACCTCGTAAAGATGGATCCAAGTTTTGCTCAAAGTCTGACAGAGGCCGATCAACAGTGGACACAGTAGTTGCAGTGATTGATGAGGGTCGACGGGCATATGGCAGCTGAGGTTGATGGACGACACCAGAGCCAGCTGAGTTTGAGCGTTGAATGTGTGCAGCAGCCAACTGGCATTCCTTCGCACATTTCTCCATGATATATGGTTGTTCAGGGATTGAAGGTCTGGCTCTGTTCCAGGGGGGACAAGGTGACTGGGTTGATGAAAACCAAACCGGTCGCCATTTGTTTGTGAGTGAAAATTGGGTACCACAGAGTCATGCTGATAAACCAGATCAACTTGATATCCAACTATATAGTTGAAATTACCTGACCTGTGTCGACCAGTCAGTTGCATTATTGTTTGCATGAGAACAACCAGACGAAGGAGGGGTGTAGGCGGGCGGAGGCGGCTGAGGTTGTTTCTAAGAAAAGGTTGTTAATTACAAACTAGGGAAAGTAGGAAGAATACCTTTTTATGGGTTCTGCCTGAATTAGTAGGAGCCACAGGGTTTGAGGCAGTACCATCAGAGAAGGTGGTCGTAGGTCTTGATACGCACTGTGGTCCTTCAATTGCAAGAGAAACCTGTTCCAACTATTGGAGGTGACCACCAACTCCAGCACCAGTCCTATCACTGCGACGAAGTTCTCTGTGCTCAGAGGTCAAGGTACTAGCGGGCTTGCGAGTGGCATCAGCCTTGTACTTTTTCCGAGATGAACCTCCAGTATCTTCCCCATGCCGCTTCAACTTGGAGGTTTTCTTTGCTCACAGAGAACGACTTGACATGATGCTAGCGGAACTTAGCCACTCACTAAGGGAAGGAGCACGACAGCAGAGAGCAAACGGACGATGAATTCAAATAGTGGCCGGCTAATACATTGTCGAGGACGTTGTACATAGTATGTAAGTAGGCACATAGACAAAACATGGATCGAATCGAAATACAGGCAAAAAACAAAAAATATGGAGGTGAATACAACAAATCCAGATTGGCAGGCTGTATGTAAGAATACGTAGATAAAACATTGACTCACAGAGTCTGCTTTGGGCATTTGGGCAGATTGGAAAGAGGGAGGTCACCCATGCTCCGAATCACGTCATCGCATATGCATTTCTTTCCAGGATCCCATTGCACGCTGTTATACTTGACTGCAGGGGCAGAAAGTATGTGCGACGCTTCCCGTAAGGCTCTCTTCTCCGCCTGCATGGTCAGGCGCACATTCATCATTTCGGGAGGCTCCTCCAACGGCATGTTGTTGAGGAAAGTTTCTGTGATCTCTAGCAAGGTGTCAGTGTCGACTGCGTCCTGACTGCCATACCGATCTCGGAAAATTTCCCGCCATTTTTCAGCAAGTGGAGCAAGGTCAGAGAAATATGGGGACACACAACTCTTCATTGTTTCAGGGTTCTGATCCACGATGAACACCAATTTTGAGTTTCTGGCCACCCGGAGGTTTGGAATAGCGCTCTCGCTCCACTCACCGAGAATCAAGGATTCGAAGTCGAAACCTTGTCGCTCCCAGCCCAATGGTCCATCGTACAGCACCAAAATCCACACGAGGACGTAAAAGAGAGATTCTATGTCGTCAGCTGGCATATGGTGGACTCTGAAGTCATCGCCGTGAAGTTGTACAGAAGTGAGATTGTCCTCCTTGTAAATACGACTGCCGCCCTTCGACCTCCTTTGAAGTGTATGCAAGATTTGTTCGAGAAGCTTTATAGAAAGAAAAGGGATGGTGCCCTGATTGATTATCAGTGATTGTGACTTCGTGCATGATGAAAAAATGTGCTCACCGTACCACCGACATTATATTCACCTCTGAAGGTCATCTCAACGGCGAACTCCCAATCTATGAGCATCCCGCGAACCCCGTCCAACGCATCTTCAATTAATATGTTGAAAGGACTGGTGTCGTGATGAAGAATGTGCCTCTGTACTGCTTTTTTTTGGACTAAATTTCACATTAGACTGGGCGGTTTCTGAATCAGACCATGCTTACTGACAAGTACATCTCTAATGCAGGTGACTAGTTCACACTTGGTCCGAAACTTTGTAAGAGGCCGTCCACGGGGGCTCATTACTATCCGGACATGTGCCCTATTCCCTTTCATAGATGCCTTGTATTTTTCCGCCTGATATCAAGATGTGACATCTGGGATGTTGGATAAGAGCTCAACCTCCCAATGGTCTATCAGAGTAGGAACACCGGGAATCCTGTTCACAGCCTTCATCATTTCTGCTTTGTGAGACAGATTTTCTACCCAATGATCCTTGATGATATACATCTGCCCATCACGCTTGGCAAGATAGATCACAGTACCTCGCCCTAAGAACCCGGCTGACGAGAATAAAATCTCTATGATTTCATACACGACCTTGCGGACCTTGATCACTCCGATTGGGCTGACAGGAGTATTGGGAATGCTGGCCTGTTCAGGAACTGGCCTGATGGGGGTACCATTGGTATTCACCATGGCTGGTAGAAGGAAATGGGGTGGGCCAACCTTTCTCAAGCCCTCGACATGTGCAGGAAGGGTTACCAGCTGCAACCGGGGAGTGAGTGTGCTTGGTTCCGGCTGAGCAACTAGGTCGTGGCCATCTTTGGACTCTTCAGGGATGCAATCCGGAACATCAGCATGAATCGACTCATAGACTACCTTGTATCGTGAAATGCACAAGGGGTAAACTGGTTTCACGGTCATGGTGGGATCAAAGCCAATGCAGGGATGAGAGCCAAACATGACGGCCACGAGAACGGCCACAAAAGCGGCGGGATCACTATGAACATTGAAAGACGCTCGGCACAGCCATTCTGCATGGGGGTTCTTGGAGCACGGCAGCCGTAATCGCTGCAGCTTTGGAGCGAAGAGGCATAGTCCAGGCATGAGGGGTATAGTCGTCGTAGAAGGTGATGACATATTTAAACTTCCGGTACGATGTAACCGGGAAGGATTTGAGATCAGAGTGCACTAGCTCGAAGGGCTTAGAAGCACGTCTTTCGTTCTCTGGGAAAGCTCGATTGGGCATCTTGCCAAGAGCACATCCAGGGCAAACACAGTCCTCAGTAGGAAAGTGAATCTCCGGGAAGCGCTGCGTATGCTTTTGTGCGCGTCGGAGTACTTCCTTTGAGGGGTGCCCGAATCTCTGGTGCATAATGTCGTAATCGACTTTGCTCACAGAGGCGATGTAGTTAGATCTAATTATCGGGATAGATCTAATCCCGAAAATGATGTTGCAATCGTCTTCTGGGTCTGGCCCAAACCATAGGCGTTCAGCTTTATGAATGAGGCTGATGCCTCGCTTATCGCCAGTGACTTTGTAGTTACGCTGGAGCATTTCGCCCATAGAAATAAGGCGTGCAGTAGCGCCTGGCATATGGAGCACTTGGGTGAGTGTGATAACTTTCTCATCCCCTGAGTTGTGGTCTAGGCACCGGAGTAATACCGTGCTAATGCCAGCAATTAGTGCTACACCATTTGCGGTTTTGGTGTAGTGCGCTCGCTTTAGCGCATTGTAGGAGGCGAAATCACCTATGTCACCGGTAAAGTGTCGTGATGCGCCAGAGTCTAGTAGCCAGAAGGCACCAGATAGTTTGCTATCGTCGACCATTTTTCCCTTACAGCCAGCACAGCGTGCATCATTCAGACACGAACAGATATATGCTTTACTCGAGATACGACATGACATATTATAGTTACTACTCGCTATATACAGTGACGGCGTATAGCGCACATGTAAAGGGAGCGTGTCAGTGTCGATCAGCATGCGTGCAGAAGGTACTTGCCTGAAAAGGCTGGCCTCTGCGCCCATCGCCATCGACGTCGCGTTGTAGCGGTCGAGGACCATCGCGTCAATTTCGTCGAACTCGTCGTCGGCGAAGGGCTCGTGGGCGAATGGTTCATCATCCCCAAGGGAGATGGCATCCTCCTCATACATCGTGATGCGCTCCTCAAGACGAGGGCGCTTCAACGAGGAGGGACCGGCCTCAGGCTGGTCCAGGTTCGCACTCGCCAACGACACGACTTGGTCGAGGGTGCGGATGGTCTGGCAGGAGGGTTCTACCCCCAAGCGGTGTGCCAAGTCAAAAGCCTTGATGGTATTTTCGAATGCGGGGGGGCCGTAGTGGGCAGCACTGGGAGTGTGAGCCAAGGCGCGAGGGTCGACGGTGGGCTCTGGTCCATCGTAGTGGACGTAAGTGGCGAAGGCGGCTTGTTGGGCGTTCTCGCGGCGAGCGCGAGCCTTCTTGCTGCCACGGCGTGTGCGGCCTCCCTGTCCTTGGGCAGGAGCGTTTCCGCTTGTACCGCCGTTGGACCCGCCTTGCTGCTGCTGCTGCCTCTGGGGCTGCTGCTGCTGCTGGGTGAACTTAGGGTCGGCCGGCTTGCGCTTCACAGCGCTAAGCTTGTTGGCCTGAGGGCCCTTACCACCGGCGCGCGAAGAGGCGCCTTTCTGCTCGAAGGAGAGCGTGGCGGCCTTTACGATCCCGTTGGGCTTCAGGTTCTTGATCTCATCCGGCGACGTTTGGCTGAGTATCTGAGCTACAACCTCCATAGTGGGAGGGAGCTTGCATAGAATAATCATAGCCTGCACGGGGGCAGGGAATTCGAAGCCAGCGTCTTTGAGATAAGCGAAATGGCTAAGCACCTTGGTGATAGCCGGAGCGGGATGGGAGCCAGCGGGAATGGTAGTCGCCAGGAGCTTGCTAAGCTCAGCGTAGGCAGAGCCGATACTGGGGGCGCCGAAGTTCTTCTTGAGGTGGTCCCAGACGTCCTTAACGTTGTCGAGGTTTGAGACCGCAACCTGGATCGAGGGGGCGAGGTGCAAGGTGATGTTACCAAGCGCTCTTTCAGTGTTGTCGTCCCACTCCTTTCGGTCATTGTGACCGGCAACGGGTTGCGTCGTTGAGTAAACGTACCATTGGCCTTGTGCCCGAAGGTAGGCCTGCATGGAGGTGTGCCACTGCTGCCAGTTGGAGCCAGTGAACACGGGAACCATCTTGTCGAGAGTGCTGGACATGGTGATGTTCTGTTGGGTAGTCAACGGAGTCAGCAAGTGAATGCGACAATGGACAAGCAAGAAAAGAAGAAACACCTGAGTGCTAGTGAAAGCACTTCTGTCAACAGCTAACTCAAGACTAGGTCATGCCAGCACAAGTTGTCGACGATGTTCGCCATGGTTGGCGCAAGTCATCGACGAACTTTGCCTGTGGCAATACAGGTGCTCAACTAGGAGCTCACTGTTTGGCGCAAGTCATCGACCGACTTCGCCTTGTGGCTGTGCAGGGGCTCAGCTAGGAGCTCACTGTGGTCCACAGCGTCAAGCTAGTTAAAGCGACGCTTAGGGAGCTGGAGCGCTGCCTGGTGCATTGCTGCACACAGTGCGCTCACAGGGCTCATAACCTGTTGAAGCAATACCTATATACGTAGAGGAACTGCTACTCCAACTCACCTGTTGGGTGGAGTGCACAACCAGAGATGGTAGCGGTAGCTGGTCAAGAGCTGTTATATTATATAAGCGATGTCCGCTGTTTATATACAACAAATAGTGTCACACGTGACGTGTGACATGTAACATCTACTCTAAAGAGGACTATTACTAAGTCTACACTAATATGGGTCGCAGTCTTGTGCGCACTTCATCGACGGTTTACGCCGGGTGCACGTGCGACTTCAACAATCAGATGCCGTACCTTCAAGGCCGCTGGTAGGCCATACCTTGGTGTCATTGATGTTCACAACCACCAAATCATAGCGCCCACACTTCCACTCGCCTTTGGGCGGGGAAGCAAAGACGGTCTGTGCAGGTAAAATGGTGTTGGTGTGAATCTCTGTCATCTGTAACCTCAACTTGAACCAAACTTGAATGTCTGTGAATGGAAGTTCAGCGTTTGTTGGGGCCCTGTGAGGTCTGCCACTGATGGGATGCACCGAGTCCATGCCACAGGACTTCTCAAAAGAGAGAAAGTCAGCAAGAGCCGCTCAAAGGTCCGGAAGTCCAAACTGTTCAGCAGCTTGGTCTATGGAAATACGATGAATGTGCGGGTCATAAGCGAGGTTGAACGCAATGCAGCCAAGTGAGAATGCACAAAGAGGAAGGGGGACAGTGTCCGGTGGGGAAGAAGCTAGTTGATGTGATCGTGAAAAATAATCCGTGACAGAGTGCAGGCTCACAGCCGAATTGTGCTCTTCATCGTCCGATTCCTCGGTGGCACCGGCCATGTCCCTCTGTAGCACCGGGTCTTTCAACGATAGAGCCAGATCAAAGTTCCTGCATTTTTCCAAGCGATCAAGCTGTCGGCAAATCTGAGGGTCGTAATTGTTATTGTTGCTGCCCTGTGCAGGATCCTTGATCTGTTGGATGTGGGTGTGTTCGGTGAGATCAGCGGACCACTGGATAGGGACACCAGCCCTAGAGATGCTTGGCACTACACTTTGCATCAGTTCGAGCTTCGGAATGTGCCAGTTATTAAGTGGTTTGTTTGCCTTCCCGCGACGTAGGCCAGCATCAAGTATAGAATGCTTGTGCGAATGGAATTCACAGAGGGCGGCATTGATGATATCGATGTCCCTGTCCGTGATGTGGTATGCTTGTATGCGATAACGAAAGTCCATCAGAGCCTGAACTGCCATTATAACCTCATGGGGGGCACGCCCAGCGATAAGCCCAACAATATAACGTTGAATGTCCTGAAACATTCAACCTGTCACTTGCTTGAGCGACGAAATTCCTTCTTTGAAATGGCGGAACCCTGTTACAGGCTGGAGGACGGAGAATCTGAAATCAATCTCAGCAGAGCCCAACACGTTGATACACCATTTGGCGTCGTGATCCCTGAACTGCTTGTGAAAGTGATGGAGCATCTCTGGATTGAAGAATTTGCTCGGACATGACATGGCGACGTCACGCCAAAATGGTATATGGACACCATTCAGACGAAACTTCTGTGCTTCGTGAAAGAAAGCTTCGATGTTATCTGGGTCAGCTATTGATGCTGCAACTGTGATTTGAGCGAGGGTAGTTGAGGACATACGTGGTTCATGCAAAAAATCATCACCGAATTTTTTATATGTGGCCATCATGACAGGGGATGTCTTCCCCCCAACCGTGGCTAGCAGAGCAGCTTCGGGTGTGTTGACAATATAGCTTGCAATAGGTGTGAAGCAGTACTGACTGTGACCCCATGGATCCGATAACATCACTCCCAATTTCACGGCTTCTTTGAGGGGCGCCAACACAATATCAAGACACTGATGAATTAGGCGAGCCTCGAGAACACCCTTCATTCGTTTGTTATTGTGAACGAACTTGGGGACCGGAAGGAGAGCAGCGAGGAGGAATGCATGGGAGGAAAGTTTGAGACGGGTGGCCATTTTGATGTTCGCAAGACTAATCAACAGCGGATGAGCGACACGATCCCCTGTCAAGACCAAAATATTTGTTTTGTCTGATGAAAGTTTTGTTCCAAGAAGTGTTGCACCTGTGGGTATCTGCGACTGGCTGACATGTCAATGGGTGAAACTTGCCAATGCAGACGGAAACTAACCTGCATAGACCATGCCTTGTCTCCTGACATCCATTCAGTATAAACACGATAGAGGCGTGCTGCTGAGTCGTATAAGCGATATGGAGAGAAGTCCATCGTGTCCTGAAATTGGGGGTTGTTGAAGAGGGCCTCTATCAGTTCGAGGGAATCACGCCAGTAAAGCAAGACAGGCCTCTTCGTCGGATGAGATGTGCGTATCTCCTGGGACTTCCAGCGTGGACCGCTGGGCAGCAGTTCAGCTCATCCACGAAGCTCTTTGGCCATGCGGAATGACAGAGGCAACAATTTGATCTTGATACGCTATTGTGAGCAGGACATAGCAGACAATTTTAAGTAAGAGAAACGTACCAGATCAAGAGACAAAAGCTGTTGATAGCGTTCATTCTCAAGCCAGAGTGAAGAAGCCACGACCCCAGTTCCCAATCCCCTGCGGAAGCGAATGGATAGTAGATATTTGACGCCCTGTGGTTGCTGAATTCATCCGCGTGAAACTTGTCAATAAAAGCAGAGCCACCTCTGTATGTCTGCACGGCACCTGGAAAGTATTCAATGGAGCTGGATTGAGGGTCCCCATCTAAAGCCCCATCAAACATCTGATCATCTCTGTCAACCAACGGATCACATCCATCTCTGCTTCCAGGTTGGTCATCGATGGACATGGCTTGCAGGTCATTGTGGCCACCGTCGCCATTTCTGACGAGAAGTTCTTGTCGGATATGAACTAGATCGTCAAACCAGGAGGAACAGCCAGATTTATGCTGGGTCATATGCCTGGAAACAGTGTCATGATTGGCAAAACCGTGCTTTCCACAGCTCGGACAGCGCATGAAGTGATTTGAAATGTGGTGAGTTGTATTTACACAGCACCGCGGAGAATGTCCAAAGTGCGTGTTTGAGTCATCCAACTCACTTTGCCCTAGAACATGCTCAATCGCACATCCACGCCAATCTCTAGCTGGATGAACCGCTGTTTACAAGCCAAAAATGCACCGAACACACTTTTTTCCGAGGGCCAGCATCACGAGGCAGGTCACACATTTTTGGATGAAATTTACATGGGATATTCCAACAAGCGCTCACAAATGCACAATGTAAGTAAACAGTTTTGGGAGAATAATCAATCAATTTACTGGAATACAGGCTGTAGAGACTCAAGAAGCTTCCTTAGTCCTGGAAGTTGTTTGTGCTCAACGTGAGGTTTGTTGTGCGGAGCAGCTACTTGCAGAATGCCTCATTTATGAGCATGAGAAGACAGCCAACCTACATCGTTTCAAAGCAAAGCAAAAGCAAGACTCCGTCGATAACAAAGATCTTGACATTGGGTGGATCAAGGCGACTTTCAACAATCACAGCCAAAGCCAAGAAGGCATCCCACTATCTACTCCACCGCCCCCTCAGAAGGTGCCTGGTACAAACAGTATTGTGATCTCTTTTGCATTGAATCCTGATGCTAGTAGGGTGCTGACACTTGAGCAGGTGCTCTTACTCAACACATCGCTGGAAGCCGTTCACTCACTATTCAACTTGACTGAGTGTCAAGGCCATTTGCTGTTTATAGCGTACTAGTATGTAAAATCTATGTAAAAGTGGCAACTATAACAGTACATACCCATGGAAACTTTCACAAAGTGCCAAAGTTCATTGAGTTATTATTACCAATGTCATAGTTGTATACCTGCTCAGCTGGACACTGCTGTTGCTCTGTTCAGTTTTGTGATGTAGTGTGGATTGATCTGAATAATCTGGGGCTTCCTGGGCTCACTGGAATATTGTAAGGTACTGTCACCCTCTAGCAGATTTTTGGGGTCAATTTTGACAGAAATGCTGTGACACTGGGGATATCTGGGCCTTCTTGGGCACTGTAAGGTACTGTGAAAGCATAATAAAATCTATCACAAGCTGTCATGCTCTGGCAGAATTTTGGGGATTTGCTGATGTGTGTTCACTGCCTCGTACAGCATACAGCCTCATGGATAGCCTCACACAGGACACGTGTAGTGTAGTATATATACTGCTGCAACAGCACCCAGAGGCTCTCCATTTGAGCTCTCTTTGGGTCTTTGCTCTAAGACACTTGCATCCTATCCTTTCCTTCTCAGAGTTCTTGGGTGGTAGTTCTTTGGGTTTTGCCCTTAGGGTTGTCTCAATGGAACAGCTGGTAAAATGCCAGACTCCCCCAGCCTTGGTGGCTCTGGGATGGACTGGAACAGTCTGGACAGATCTAGCCAGTTAGGTACCTTGTTGGGAGTGGCTGGGGCTCTGGGGTTCTGGCCAGTGCTGTCCAGTGCTGTCCAGAGGAGGGTTGTTTTGCTGATGTGGGTGGCCTCATGCTGTCTTGATGCCTTGTCAACCATGCAAAAAGGATGCAAAAACAAAGGGGATCACTGATCTTAGCCTCAATGATTGGCGTCATCTCCATGCTGTGCTCATAGACAAAGAAATTTCTGTGGAAAAAGCCCATAGCAAGACTGAATGCAGTACATGATCTGATACATGCTGATGACATTGGTTAAAATATGGTCTTTTCTAGGAGCCCTTGACAATTCCCAGCAACCAGTAATCATTGGGGCCCCTCCTCCTCTGGATAGTAGCCATGCAAGGGCACAACAAATCTATGCTGATGGTATGATCAATCATAATGGTCCACACTGCCTCCCTCCCAGCAAGGCTGCCACAAGAATAAAGAAGGGTGTAGTTCACAATGTCAAGTCTACAGAGCATAATGTGGTCACCACCAATTGCCCAGCTGATCACCCTCAGTGACATGTTATCTTTGCTAATGCTATGGAAGACAATACTATCATCATCAGCAGCGGTACTGATTCCCCCCCTGTTCTCCACCCTGCTAAAAGCAAAGCTGGGCTGAAGAAGAAAAAGACCAAGTACATTTTGATCCCTGACTCAAGCAATGACGAAGTGGCAGTTGATGTCAATGAAAAGGTAGTTGATGAAGGTCTGGTTGGAGAGGCAGACACATATGAAGAACCAGGACCATCTCTAAAGCACAAGGCCAAGGAGCTCCAGACCTCACGTCCTGTCAAAAGGCCTACTGTTACTGCAGAGTCGAAGCCAGCAAAGATAGCACCAAAGAAAGGCAAGCAGCATGCATCAGACCATGCTCACAAGAACACTGAGAACTCCAGCTCCAAAAGTGATTTCCCTGACTTGATCACAATTCAAGGTATGTACCTGTATTCCATGACAATGCCCTTTACTTACATATGAAACTCCAGCAATGCACAGACTTCCTAGCAAAGCACAATCAACAGACATCACTCATTCTGATACTATGGGTGAGCTAATTTGTTTGTCTGATCGGAATGCATACTGATATCCATCTATTGGCAGATTCTGCGGGCTCAGACCCATTTTTCGTTTCGACTGTTGCTGAGGACCCTATCGCAAATGGAGTCCCTGGCAAGTTCAAGCTCCCCACTGACCATCAGGTACCTCTCACTACTGCGGATCCATTGTCTCCATCTCCAAAACACTACAAACCTGCAGTCCACTCACCAAGTCCATGCAGCAAGAAAAAGATGACCATATGTCAGAGAAACCAAGCATTGCACCAACCTCCCCTTCACTGTCAGCCCACCTCCTCTGCTTCCCCCAAGGCCAACCATTGGCAGCCATTGAACAATGGATTTGTGGGCGGACAACATGGTCAGGGTGAATGGATGGATCCGTCCTGTCAGGTTGGTGGGGGTTATGTTTTTCATCCACCAGGGCAGTATCTGCCCTACCACGGTGGTGACCATGGGCCAATGTGTTGAAGCAATACCTATATATGTAGAGGAACTGCTACTCCAACTCACCTGTTGGGTGGAGTGCACAACCTGAGATGGTAGCGGTAGCTGGTCAAGAGCTGTTATATTATATAAGCGGTGGACGCTGTTTATATACAACAAATAGTGTGACATGTGACTGTGACGTGTGACATGTAACATCTACTCTAAAGAGGACTATTACTAAGTCTACACTAATATGGGTCGCAGTCTTGTGCGCACTTCGTCGACGGTTTACGCCGGGTGCACGTGCGACTTCAACACTCCCCCTCGCTGTGCTGCATGTAGAGCACTTCAGCGAATAAGGTGCTAGATGCTGCCAGAGGGAAACTGTAAGCCTAGTTGAGCTCTGAACTTCACGAATTTCTTGTGGAGCAAGTTCTTGGTGAGCAGATCGGTGGGATTTTCAGCACCATCAATGAAGAATAGCTCCACATTACCTTTCGCGACTGACTCGCGTATTCCGTGGTAGCGGATGTCGATGTGCTTGGAGCGAGGCTCCATTACAGGGTTGGATGCCATGAATATGGACCCCTGATTATCACCACAGATCGGGATAGCTTTCAGCTTATAGCCGAGCTCACCGAGCAAACTTCGAATCCAGGTAACTTGGTGAGTGCAATCGCTCAAAGCCATGTATTCGGCTTCAGTGGACGAGTATGCAATAGTCTTCTGTGCACGAGAAGTCCAACTGATCAAGCCATCTGCAAGTTTCAGGTAGAAACCTGTCTGCAAGAGGCGAGAGGTAGGGTCTGATCCCCAATCTGAGTCCGTGAATGCAATCAGGCCAGCACCGGATCCACCATTGTACACTAGGGAGTAGTTAGGTGTACCAATCAAGTAGCGACAGATATAAAGCGCTTTGGACAGGTGGTCCTGGGATGGGTTCGCAGCATGGTGCGAGAGATGGGTGACTGCAAAAGCAATGTCAGGCCTAGTGCCTAACATAAGGTACAGAAGGGACCCAATAACCATCTGGAAACAGGAGCGGAGTTCCGCATCAACAGGCTCTGTATTTTTGGCAGCATAGTAGCCAGCCGGCAGTGGGGTGCTTGCGGACTTTGCATTAAGCATGCCGCAGCGTTCGATGACCTTTTGGAGGTACGCACATTGATCCAGGTGGATAGCGTGACCCTTGCGAGTGATTTGCATTCGGAGGAACTCCTTAGGTTCTCCAAGGTCTCGGCACTCCCATTTGCGCATGAACTGTGCTTTAATGGCATCAACAACAGCCTTGTTAGGGCCGCAGAATAAAGCGTCGTCAACGTAGATAATACCGATGACGATGTTGGTGCCTTTCTTCTTGTAGAAGAAGATGCCTGCTTCAGACTTAAGGCGCTCAAACCCGAGCTCCTTGAGAGACTCATCGAGTGTGCGCCACCAAGCTAGGCCAGCCTGTTTGAGGCCATAGAGGGCATGCCATAGGCGGAGCACTTTGCGCTCTTGCCCGGGAACTGCAAACCCTTTGGGTTGTTCCATGTAGATCTCTTTGTCGAGCTTGCCATACAAGTAGGCACTCCGAACGTCGAGTCCAGTAATATACCAGTTTTCAAGTGCGGCAAGCGCAAGCATGAGGCGCACTGTTTCAAAGCGCACGACTGGTGAGAAGACCTGGTCGAAATCTAATCCCTCGACCTGGGAGAAGCCTTTCGCTACTAAGCAGGCTTTCTTGCGGCCATCCGACTTCACGTTGAAGACCCATCGATTCTTTATGACCTTCCGGTCTCGGGGACGGTCAACTAGCTCAAAGACCTTGCGCTTTCGCAGCACGTCGAGCTCTTCTTGGCAAGCAAGTCGCCAGAGTTTCTGCTCAGCTTGGGGTAAGCGAGCAATGTCCTTATAGGACCAGTTGCAGACACTCTCATATTGAGGGTCGTGGGTTTCGAGGGCTTTGCCCATCAGATAACAGACTAGGTTTGCTCCCCCTTCCTCGCACATCTTTTGCACATCTTCCTCACTGGGTGTTGCAGAGGTGTCAGGGAAACCACCAGGAACATGGTCTGGTGTGTCCGGTTGTGGGGGCCTAGGGGCGTCACCCACTGTTTCTCGCCATCGAGAGGCACTTTTGATATCCCGGAGTTGCTCGACGGGATGTCGCCGCTCACCATACACGTTACCGGGGCGCAATGGCGCTCTTCGTTCACATTGGGGGCGGGCAGGGATATTCACTGCAGGGGGTCGCGGTGCATTCTGGCGGCGTTCAGCTCGGCCAGGGCACTGCGGTGCCAGAGGTGGCAGATTTCTTGCTGGTGAAGGCGTTCTCGGTGCCGGTGGAGGCACTGGAGATGGTGTATGGGGAGGATTTATTTGATTAGGCTCTTCCTCAGGAGCCTCAGGTTCCTCGCGCTTTGGATCGTCATCCTGCGCTTGGGGATGTGGGTAGCCATGGTCATGTTCCACATCATCATCACTGTCGGTGTCATCAGGGGAATTTCCTGGTCGATCAGTGGCTGGTTTCGGATTTACCCTTCCGAAAGGGTTCTCGAGAGGTTCGCGCGTGTTTTTGGGGCAGCGAGGGAAGTGACGCTCGTCAAAGACGGCATGAGCAGCGGTAAACACTGCATTGATGGAGCGCATAAACAAGTTGCACTCATTGCCAGGGGCAACACCGACATAGGTCATAAGCTCCGACTTGGGAGCCATCTTATTTGCTCGAGCCGAGGCTGGGAGGTAGACAAAAGCTCCACAGCCAAATACACAGAGGTGGTCGATGTTAGGCATCTCCCCCTTAAGCATTTCATGGGGGGTCCGCCATCGCAGGCGAGCTACCGGAGTACGGTTGTAAATGTGGGTTGCGTGAGCGAACGCAAATTCCCACCAGGAGTCAGGAATGCAGGCTTGATGCCGCATAGACTCAGCTTTATCCATGAGAGTGCGCCCTAAACACTCAGCGTGGCCATTCTGCATGGGGGGTTCTTGGAGCACTTTGGTATATTTTAATTCCTTTCTCAAGGAGTGCTCGATCAAATAGATCGGATTTATATTCTCCGCCAGCATCGGACATCCATCCAACGACATGCGTATCATGTTGGACGCACACCATTTCGAGGAAATCTTTGGCAGCCGTAATCGCTGCAGCTTTGGAGCAAAGAGGCATAGTCCAGGTGTGAGAGGTATAATCGTCGTAGAAGGTGATAACATATTTGAATTTCCGGTACAACGTAACCGGGAAGGATTTCAAGTCAGAGTGCACCAGCTCAAAGGGCTTGGAAGCATGTCTTTCGTTCTCTGGGAAAGCTCAATTGGGCATCTTGCCAAGAGCACATCCAGGGCAAACACAGTCCTCTGTAGGAAAGTGGATCTCCGGGAAGCGCTGCGTATGTTTTTGCGCGCGTCGGAGTACTTCCTTCGAGGGGTGCCCGAATCTCCGGTGCATAATGTCGTAATCGACTTTGCTCACGGAGGCCATATAGTTAGATCTAATTATCGGGATAGATCTAATCCCGAAAATGATGTTGCGATCGTCTTCTGGGTCTGGCCCAAACCATAGGCGTTCAGCTTTATGAATGAGGCTAATGCCTCGCTTATCGCCAGTGACTTTGTAATTACGCTGGAGCATTTCGCCCATAGAAATAAGGCGTGCAGTAGCGCCTGGCATATGGAGCACTTGGGTGAGTGTAATGACTTTCTCATCCCCAGAGTTGTGGTCTAGGCACCGGAGTAATACCGTGCCAATGCCAGCAATTAGTGCTACACCATTTGCGGTTTTGGTGTAGTGTGCTCGCTTTAGCCCGTTGTAGGAGGCGAAATTGCCTATGTCACCAGTAAAGTGGCGTGATGCGCCAGAGTCTAGTAGCCAGAAGGCACCAGAGAGTTCACTATCATCAACCATTTTTCCCTTACAGCCAGCACAGCATGCATCATTCAGACACGAACAGATATATGCATTGCTCAAGGGGACACGACACGACATATTGTAGTTACTACTCGCTATATACAGTGACGGCATAAAGCGCACATGTAAAGGGAGCGTGTCAGTGTCGGTCAGCACACGTGCAGAAGGTACTTGCCTGAAAAGGCTGGCCTCCGCGCCCATCGCCATCGACGTCACATTGTAGCGGTCGAGGACCATCGCGTCGATTTCATCGAACTCGTCGTCGGCGAAAGGCTCGTGGGCGGCACCGGGAGTGTGAGCCAAGGCATGAGGGTCAACGGTGGGCTCTGGTCCATCGTAGTGGACGTAAGTAGCGAAGGCTGCTTGCTGGGCGTTCTCGCAGCGAGCGCAAGCCTTCTTGCCGCCGCGTCGAGTGTGCCCTCCCTGTCCTTGGGCAGGAGCGTTTCCGCTCACACCGCTGTTGGACCCGCCTTGCTGCTGCTGCTGCCTCTGGGGCTGCTGCTGCTGCTGGGCGAATTTGGGGTCAGCCGGCTTGTGCTTCACAGCGCTAAGCTTATTGGCCTGGGGGCCCTTACCACCGGCGCGCAAAGAGGCGCCTTTCTGCTCGAATGAGAGCGTGGCGGCCTTGACAATCCCATCAGGCTTGAGGTTTTTGATCTCGTCCGGCGACATTTGGCTAAGAATCTGAGCTACGACCTCCATAGTAGGAGGGAGCTTGCATAGAATGATCATTGCCTGCACGGGGGCAGGGAACTCGAAGCCAGCGTCTTTGAGATAAGCGAAATGGCTAAGCACCTTGGTGATAGCCAGAGCGGGATGGGAGCCAGCGGGAATGGTAGTCGCCAGGAGCTTGCTAAGCTCGGCGTAGGCAGAGCCAATACTGGGGGCGCCAAAGTTCTTCTTGAGGTGGTCCCAGACGTCCTTAACATTGTCGAGATTCGAGACAGCAACCTGGATAGAGGGGGCGAGGCACAAGGTGATATTACCGAGCGCTCTCTCGGTGTTGTCATCCCATTCCTTACGGTCATTGTGACCGGCAACGGGTTGCGTCATCAAATAAACATACCATTGGCCTTGTGCCCGAAGGTAGGCCTGCATGGAGGTGTGCCACTGCTGCCAGTTGGAGCCAGTGAACACGGGAACCATCTTGTCAAGAGCGCTGGACATGGTGATGTTCTGTTGGGAGTCAACGGAGTCAGCAAGTGAATGTGACAACGGACAATCAAGAAAAGAAGAAACACCTAAGTGCTAGTGAAAGCACTTCTGTCAACAGCTAGCTCATAACTAGGTCATGGCAGCGCAAGTCATCGACGAACTTCGCCTGTGGCAGTACAGGTGCTCAACTAGGAGCTCACTGTCTGGCGCAAGTCGTCGACCAACTTCACCTTGTGGCTGTGCAGGGGCTCAGCTAGGAGCTCACTGTGGTCCACAGCATCAAGCTAGTTAAAGCGACGCTCAGGGAGCTGGAGCGCTGCCTGGTGCATTGCTGCACACAGTGCGCTCACAGGGCTCATAACCTGTTGAAGCAATACCTATATACGTAGAGGAACTGCTACTCCAACTCACCTGTTGGGTGGAGTGCACAACCAGAGATGGTAGCGGTAGCTGGTCAAGAGCTGTTATATTATATAAGCGGTGGACACTGTTTATATACAACAAATAGTGTGACATGTGACTGTGACGTGTGATGTGTGACATGTAACATCTACTCTAAAGAGGACTATTACTAAGTCTACACTAATATGGGTCGCAGTCTTGTGCGCACTTCATTGACGGTTTACACCGGGTGCACGTGCGACTTCAACACAATGCTGCCTCTATGAGGATCCAGCGATTCTCATCCAGGGATGCCATATAATGAGACTCAAGGTATTTGTTGTGAAGATGTGTATCAAGGCAATCCCCATGGTGCATATGGAGGTTTCCACCCTGGTCTTCTACCCCCTGGGACATAGTATCAAGATATGCAGGGACATCAGCAAAACAGCCCTTTTGGGCTACAGACACTACAGACCACATGACTTGTGTACAGGTCTGTACAGCCTGTACAGACCCATCAACTCTGTACAACTCTGTAAATTCCTAACTACTGACACTATTGCTACACCTTTACTACACTTTTGACTACACTTTTTTGTACACTTTAACTACACTTTTTTACTACACTTTTACTACGCTTTTTTGTACATTTTTACTACACTTTTTACTACACTTCTTTATACACTTTGACTACACTTTTACTACGCTTTTTTGTACACTTTGACTACACTTTTTTGTACACTTTTG
>JAYMGJ010000559.1:0-47579 GCA_037178675.1 Scleroderma bovista
GGACCTCGGCGCTACGTACGAGACACAAAGAACGCCATTCTTCGCTGTTGGAGCGCCAAAACGCTGCTTTGGGATACAGTCATGAGAAAGAAGCATAATGGAGCTTTAATGCTATGTACTAGTACGTACCTAGCTGCCTATATAGCTCCCCGCCTAGAATTCAATTGGAGAGGAATTAAGACGCCCACATCACCTCATTCACCAAGTTGAGTAAGGACGCTAGTCAGTCAAGGCACTGCTAGTCTCCGCCGTGGATGGTTCTGTGGCACATCTGCAGGCATTAATAACGACAATGCAATGGAGATGCGCGTCACCGGTGTATAAAGCGTGTGCATGTCCTCTGTCGCGCAACACTCAACATGCCGTCCCCCTGCTGCACGGAGACTTTATACCGGAGCTTGTCTAAAGCATGTCCGCGGCTTTCCATTCCGTCAGCACCAAGCAACAATGAGACCAGAAGCCCATCAACAATCTTCCAATTGTTGCATGCTGAAACAAAACCGACACGTGGCCAGTAGCAAAGCTTCTGATGTGGTCTTAGAGAGGAGGAAGAGCCCCGATAATGAAACCCTCTTGCTGGCGACGCGGTCTTCGTGTTCTCAACATGGATAGAAAGTGGCAAATTCAACCGATGGCTAAATTATCGGACGGGTAATAATTGTTTAAGTGTCTGTTCCTGTTGCGATCGTAAGCAATGTACGTATGGTTTGATGGGATGCGATTTAATTATAATTTTCGTCACTTCACTTTGACAACCTGCCCACCTTCCAGCCGCCTTCTACGGGGTGCATCTTCCGACGAAGCACCTCCATGGATCTTCTGAGATCCTGCGTGATGGGTATCGCCCAACGGGAGATATCCGTGATGAAAACCAGGTGGGACGCTAAACGAAGGGGGATGTGGCGGGGATGGTGCAGGCTGGTGCCGTGATCGGTACAACGATAATAGCGAGTTTACAAACAGCGTCAAGAACGATAGTGACGTCAATGAAAACGCCTGTTTCAACGTCAGAGATACGGTCACTTTTTGTACAACTTCCGCGATCGGGGGAGCACTAACCAACGTTTTCCAACTGATGGGTTCGACAAAACCGTTTACGACTTCGGCGATGAGTTCAGCTCCGATGCGAGCGCGGCCCACGGTCGTCGGATCACGGTTCATGCATGTTTCCCAAACAGCGCATTGCTGTGTCATGGCAGGAACTTGGTTCGTTTCGCAATAGTTGTTTCTGTATTGAGATGCGCAAACGCCGATCTCCTGTACGATATCTATGGGGGTGGCCTCCAATGAGCAAATATCACAACTAACACCGTTCATCACGGAGATCCGTACCCATGGCATATTCCGATATGCGGTGTTCGACATCACGTTGGACCGTAAGAATGAACTGTACCAAAAGGTACAAGAACACCAACACCAGCGATAAATTGAAGAAGAACTGGAGATAACTGGAGCTGCCGTATCAGAAACTCGTCCGAACAGCTGGCGAGGCAAGACTCCACACGCTCACCCAAGCAAGACATACGGGGTATCCGAACGCGAGGACGGCGCCGACGGCATGTTAAGCGTGTAATGGTTTGACGTGTTTTGCGTCAGAAGACCAACATGACCCCTTTCGTCCTCGCTGTCGCCCTCGCTTGCATCCTCCGCGTCCTCACCATTCAAATGGGACTTGGCACGAGCCCTTCGTCTGGAATTGAACACCCTTCTCATGGCGCCCGTAGCAACTACCCGACCATTTTCCTTCTCGCTACTATCGGGTTTAGGAGGACTCAACTCCGACATATCAACATCGTGGAGCTCTGGAGCAGGTGACGGCTGTGGAAACGTCTTGTGAGGCGAGAATGAGGGCGGAGGTTCCCATGGGTGTGTGGGGTTCGTCTGAGGCCGTGGGCTCTGGAAAATGAAAGGAACATTCCGATTCTCACCAAACATAGGTGTGAAAGGGGAGGCAGGGAATCCTGGCGTAGTGGAGGTGAGGTCATCCAAAGGACCTGTTGCCAGGTGTGAGTTGTCCAGGTCCAGACACACACACACAAGTAATTGGAACGTACGTTTTCGTGGGGTACTCGGATCCTCGGGAGGTGCAGCCCAGATGGGCTTCGTGCCACTGCTAGCCCGAGACGTAAACTGAAAGTCCATGGGTGCTTCGGTTGACCTGGAACGAGCATTCATCGTGTGCGGAGTGCGTCCCTGCAGTCTTCAACCATACGACAAATGAGACAGCTCCGAGTATTAGTATACGTGGCTGATGCGGCCCACTGTAAACAAAAGCCCTGTGGCCGACGAGAGATGCGACGTGTAAAACACCTGAACAACTCAAAACGCGTTTCTGGTGTCACGTGCTCAGAAGACACACCTCAGTTCCACTCTCCAAGCTTTCAGAGATGCTAAACACCTTGTGGAGGATAACAACACAGCGTGCCTCGCCGCTGGCAAGGCTATCAAGTCGCGGCTACCATCCACTCGCATCTTCTTGGGCCCCACCGACCTCCAACCTCGTGCCCATCGTCATTGAACAGACCGTAGGTCACCTCAATTCCGTCCATGCGTCACTTATTTTCCGTCCTGTTCACACAGGGTCGCGGAGAACGTTCGTATGATATCTTCTCGCGACTTCTGCGCGAGCGTGTCGTTATGTTATATGGACCCGTGAGTTCGTCATTTCTAACGACTTAGCGGCTCACCACCATCACGTCTTTTTCATTCCCCGCTTTCACGGAACATTTCTAACAGATTAGGGACACGGATGCAGCACTGACTGTGGCGCAACTCCTTTTTCTGGAAGCAGAAGAGACCTCAAAACCCATCCACCTATACATTAACTCTCCTGGCGGAAGTGTAACCGCAGGGCTGGCCATATATGACACTGTTAGAACCCGAACCCCTCGATCTATTAGGGTACTATGCTGACGAGGTTCTATAGATGCAGGTTTGTCTCGCGTTTTTTAAGCGGTCTGAATGGTGATGTCGGGAGCTGATCTTCAATTATCAGTATGTGTCATCACCGATACACACATACTGCATTGGACAAGCCTGTTCCATGGGTTCCTTGTTATTGGCTGCGGGTAGGTCCCGGACCATACCGATTATAGGGACAAAGTTTGAAATATATGCCTCCCACAGGTGAAAAAGGAAAACGTCACTGCCTCCCGAACGCCAGTATCATGATTCATCGTAAGTACAGGTAGTTTGATTAAAAGCGCCATTTCTACATCGTCCGTCGGTTGTTGTTCTAGAGCCTTCGGGCGGCGCGTCCGGCCAAGCATCCGATATTGCTATTCACGCCAAGGAGATTCTTCGCGTGCGCCACCTTTTGACTAAGATCTATCAACGGCACAGTGCCAAAGAAGGTGAAAGTGAAGCTGCAGGGATGGAGCGATTTGGTATGGTCACAATTCTGCTTTGTGCTGCGAAGTTCATTAACCCACACACGGTCACTGATCTTTAGAGAGGGCCCTTGAGAGAGATTACTTCATGACAGGTGATTAGGGTTTATACTGAATTCACACACACACACTAAAACAGCCTGCAGCACAAGAAGCCCTAGATTTTGGCATCGTGGATGGAATTCTGGAAAAGAGACCAAGCTCCGATACGGATAGCGGCTCTGTTTCATGACGCCCCTTTGTGATGAACGCGATATTACTTGAGAACCCGAATCGTTCATATGGAACTTGTTCTTCTGCCGCCTCTTTATGTTCCAGACAAAGAATCACCCTTAACTGAGTGTCTCAGGTCGCTGGCCGACACGTGGTCAGTCATTTGGGCATGTAGGATTCTCACGGGTTAGCCAGAGCCCATGCTTAAAATGAATGGCTTCAGTGAGCACCATAGTTTTGGTTCCCGGATCTTTTTCATCCACTCAAACTGCGGGGCGAAGCACTATTTATTTTTATTTTTATTGAACCATCCTCAATCGGTAAATGAAGGCTGTGACCACGTTTAATCGTCGGCAAACTGCTTGCATTCTAGTTACGCAATCGCCCTTGATTGCCTGCTCATTTGCGCCATGCACGCAGGTGGCAGGTCACAACAGCCTTGCACGCCCAAGCACGCATCTGTGCCAATCGATCATCTGGAGTCATCGTGGTGCATAGTCCGTCTTCTTACCTCGGTACCGTGTCCCTTCTGGTGAGCCTGTGATGTGGAAATAATTTGTCGACGCCGCAGCAACCAATTACAGTACTCTGTTTTAGTGATCGATTCGCGGAGAATCATTTTGCGCGTGAGCGTGTTCAGTCTCTTGCGCAGCACTGCGCCTTCTGCTAGGCTCTTCCGATTGATGATCTATTGTATGTATACATGCAGGACTAATACTTTCATTCATCTCCAGGCTATGAATTGGTCATCCCACGATCACGCTGATGATAAGGAAGCTACCATGTCGTCATGAATGAAACCCCTTGACAGTCGCTACTGGAGCAGTGCAACCATTGTCACGCCGACTGCTCCCTTCGGCGTCCCGTCCCGTCCTTGTTGATCGATTAAAATCAGTTCATGAGATCAGGAGTCTATCCTGCGGAGGAAGTCCGGCCAATCACAGGAATCCGTCGGGAACCTTGTGGAACGTAACCTTATCCAAGACCAGGCAGAGTCATGATATCAGATAAGTACATAGCCTGTTTCGTGGATTCAGACCCTTCAGATCCGCTGATTCAGATCAAGCTAAGCTGCGATGCCTGCTTTTCATCCGTCTTCTCTCCACCACTATCCTTACCGATCGTTGGTAGGTTCTTTGAATCAGTTATAGACCAGCATCCGTACACAAGACGTCAGTCGCTGATAAGCGCACATTCATTTTATACAGTGAACTCGACCCTAATGTCATGGATCGCAAAGGATCGAATGGCGAGAAGTTGGCACAACATTAAGTTATGATACGTCCCGTGTGAAGAACCGATAAACCGAGGAGCGTATCTAAGGCCCTGACAGTTACACAATAAAAGTTGTTGTGCCACATCATCGATGGAAGGCTACCTTCAGAAGCACAAAGTGTCCACACCATATGTCACCCCCTCTGGGCTGCGGGTACTTCAGCCGCGACATGTGATATTGCTCAGGACGTAATTGCGCCACATCACGACCAGGCTTAGCCCTTCAGCACTTGGAACAAAAGCATCCATGATTCGGGTGGCTGCCGAGGTTCATTACAGTGGACCCCTTCACCGCCGCACCCATCTTCAAGGAGGCTGCTGATCTCAAACCCTTGAGTGCTACATATGCACTACATGCGTGAGACATGATGCATTCAATGTGCAACGATGAATGAATGTAACTAGGTGCAACTCCTCCCAATCACGGTTTGATTTCGACTACACTCACCGATCAAGTTACAGAATTCATAGTGGCTACTTCAAATAAATATACATACTCACGAGATCATGTTGCCTGAGAAGGCCTGCTGTACAGCATTAATCTAGATCTGATAGGACCAAAGTTCCCCAATGAGGAGCCTTCCACATGGTGATATCCATGAAACACACGCCTATCTCATATTTTGGCCGCCGCATCTCATTGCGGCGTCGACGTGATGTGGTTTCCAGCCTTCCAGCCAGAATGAGTAGAACGGTATCCTGGGCGCCCAGCCACAACTACCGCTTTCTTATCGTTGTGCTCGGCAGGGAGCACCACGCATGCACCTCCAACTTCCCCTATAATCATTTCATTTCATTTCCGACCTCGCATTCACCCGAAGATTTAGTATTTCATTTCGCAAAGCCTTGCCGCACGATAACTTCTACATATTCACAACAGGCCTTCTCCATAGTATGCAATGCAGCGTACGCGTTCTACCGCCGCACTGTCATAAGCCCGACAAACCCTTGAAAACGCGGTCAGCGTCATGCTCCCACTAACCCTTCACCCAAGCGAATATTTGTGGAGCTGCCACTGGGAAAAAAATCCTACTCCGTTACATTCTCAGGGGAATGGTGAGAAACAATTGTCAATTCATTAGTTGGGGTGGGACCACCCACCAAGTATTTACTATTAGTGCGCAAGGCACCAGGTGACAAGATAAGAGAGGTGGATTAGGAAAGGGTAGTCAGCAGAAATAGTGATTACTAGTGGCTCGATTTTGTTGATAAGCCACCAGATCTGACTTATGAGAACGAAGGGTTGTACATACAAGATTTCCGTCAGCAGCATGAACAAAGTCATTCTACGAATAAGTATACATCATATACTTAATGTCCAAGGCTTTCAGGTCGCTCTTAAAGACCGACGAAGATAAGTATCATAACGCACACAAGTCTGGGGATTGTCGCAGAGGTAGAAGGACACGTCTGTCGAAGAAAACAAGTCACTGTGTCCAGTGCAACATGGAACAGGGTACAGAATCAAGCATTAATTTGTTTCTCGCCAACAGTGGAGAACGAAGCCTACCACCATAAACGATGGCATGATTTGTCAACATAGAAGACAGGATCACTGGTTCGTTACAGACTTGGAATTCAGGGACCCCCTTATCACTTCCTCAAACAGGGGTTTGATGGTGGACGGAACATAGCTCAGAAGCGGTTACGAAACAAGGTAAAAAAAGAAGATACCGATGAGCCATCCAGCGTTTACTATGTATGAATTGAAGGCCCTGCTATCAATCAGAAAATGACCTTGGGAAAGGACAAGTTGTACACACATCGGAATAGTTGTCGAAAGTATTCTACAATTGCCTCCTTGAATGTATAGCAAGAGGGTGTCATGTAGTCTCGTAGCAGCGGCATGACCATAATTAGTACACGTTGCTCTTCAAGAATGGGCATAATGTCGTGTGTTGGGACGCAGTGATTGGGGGATCAGCTTGCAGTGACTTAGATGAGAAATACTGCCCGATCTCCACCTCGTAGTCACTAAGGTCGTACAGATGGCCTTAATATTATGATCGTTTTATGTAATATACGTACCGTCCGACAGCCGCGTAGCGTCTATTATTTTAGACGCAAACTGACAGCAATGAGTTCAATACGATGCAGTCCAGCTCAGGATTAGTACTACTTGCGATGGGCATCTTATTGTCTATGCACAATAAACATTTCTTTTTGTCTCCTTTCCACGACAGGACCATCCTTCAAATAAATAATGCTATGGCCGGAAAGCAGGACTATAAAATTGGTGTTCAGCCCTGGTCCAGTGAGCAACAAAATTCCAGCATAGGGCAAGAATAGCATGACATTTATGTGACCAGTGTCTATTACAGTATATTTACCTTGGCAGCTATATCTTGACAAGTTGTGGAGCAGCAGAATGAACGGTTCATGTCCTGACGCCCAAATGTTGAGCCATTTGATGTCGCTTCGTTCTTCATGGTCAGTACCTAATGATTTGTGTTCGTTATCGTAAGCAAGCAAGTTTGAACTTCCCATTGCGATTATGACGCATAAATGTAGTAGTTCATATGTCAGGCATAAATCGCCCCGCGCCATTGCGGTTTATTTCCAATAAAACCTGCTCTGCAGCAAACAGGACGAACTGGTACACTCAGGGGTTTGCCAACTATATTTGTTCACCTCTAGAATAGGTTCGTCGACCAACGACTTTTGCCGGTCCTTGCAGATCGGACACAGATCCCTGAATTATAACATTTCGCGGTTATTGTCGAATACATCTGTGCTCGCAATGGGCCTTCTCCATAGTGGGGATGTAATACACCTAGAATGTCTTCCCCAATCTTCTGGATCGATGTCGAACTACTTGAATCTAAGCTCTTTGGAAATTGGTATTAGAATGAGATCCACACCTCTCAGCTAAATTAGCATGTCATCAACCGTTCATTGATAGCCTCCCGTGTCCTGGCATATCAACTACGTCCGTGGAAAGGGTAACGGGGGAATGGGGGCTTTGTGAACTACGGTCAGCGTCCTGACATATAAAGCTATAAACCAACGAAGGAGTGGCAATGTGCTTACAACAAACACGGAATCATCTAGTAATTCATGTTGTCGTTGTCATCTGCTGTTTTGAACCTTGAATCTTTGCCATTGTCGGATGTCTGCATAAGTAGATAGCTACTGGGTAGTCGGGCATTGACCCTGCCCACTCAACTGCTGGGGTGTTATGTATAGTACAGTCAGTGCCCGAAAACTGTTTTCTTTGGATTAGTTTTAGGTGAAGTTGCTCAACAGAGGTGATTTTAGAGGAACGACCTGCCTTCCTCTCCGAGAAAGGCTATACAGTACCACGTTCGACGAAATTGAAAGACGAAGAGATGTGGCGACTTTGTTCACTTCATTTGGAACAAGGCAGGAGAGAATCGTAACCATGCTGGATGAAATCCACTCGATACAATTCAAAGAAGGGTGTCGCGGGTCCCAAACTAAGTACCCAATGTAGTTGGTTCTGGTAAATATTAGCATGTACCAATCAGCGTCACGTAAGTATTTCGGACAGCCGTCAATGATTCAACAATATTGTCTAAACGCTTTTATTGTGAGCTGGTGAGCAGGTTTACCTCCATCCAGTTCGAAGTAAACTCCTTGCAAAGTTGATCTCCCGCGAGCTCAGCCAAGTCCGTGCAAAGCTGGTATTAGGGTTGGTACATTATGTAATACAAGTGGGGGGTATCAAGCATCATGGAGGCGGAAGAACAGGGGAAAGACGTCTAACGAAGAAAAAAAGTTGCCGTGTCCAGTGCAGCATGGCACGGGGTACAGAGTCGATCATCGCTTCCTGTTTATTAACAATGCGAGACCGCAGTTTCGACATAGTAAGGCTCTGTCTAATACCCTCAAACCGCTCAACGACCTCGTCCATCGTTGGTCGTTTGGATGGATCGACTTGGATCATATCAGCAATCAATGACTGCATAAATTCAAATCCGCGATTCTTCTGCGTTCCATTTTAGCACTCAATTACACAATGGAGGATAAAGGCGTACCTCCAGAAGCTCTGTTCTGATTGCGTTTCCAATGTAGAAAACGTCAGTCGCGAAAGGATCACGCGGTTCATTGGAACCCTGAAATTCGGGGACCTCTTTATCACCTCCCCAGATTGGTACCTCCAGGGGTTTGATGGTAGATGGGTCATAGCGGCGGGACAGTCCAAAGTCGATGAAGTAATACTTGGGAGGTCGCTGAGTTCGCTTCCTGAATCGCGCATATCCCGAAAAATCACGTTTCATGAGGGGATGTACGGGATGGAACGCGTCGATAGAAATGTTGCTTGCGTCCATCATGATATTCACATTCGTACAGTCCCTAAATAAAATCAGAAATGGGTACTAAATACGGGATAAAAGTAGGGTACCGGTGAGCCACTCGATACTTATGCATGAATTGCAGACCCTGTTATCAGTTAGAATGGATCGCAGGAAGGATCAAATGTACATACTTCGAATAGTTGCCGAAAGCACTCTACAACTTCCCCGAATGTACAGAAAGGGGGTGACGTGTAATCTCGCAACAGCGGCATGACGATAATTACACGTTCCTCCTCAGGAATGGGGATTACTTCGTATATTGGGACGCAGTGATTGGCGGGATCAGCTCGCAATGACTCGGATGAGAAGTATTGCCCAATCTCCACCTCGTAAGGATGTGTGGATGGTCTTATAATCTTGAGCGTGACATATGCGCCGTCTGACAGGCGCGTAGCATCGATTATTTTAGAAGGAACCTAGATACAGTGAGTCCAATATGACGCAGTTTTGCTCAGAAACGCATACAATAGGTATTTTGCTGTCTTCGCACATAAAACTGTCTTTCTTGGTTCCTTTCCACGATGGAACCCAGTCTGGCGCATAGCGTGGTCGAAGCAAGTATCCACAGTGCTTGAGCCATTCGAAATGTTGTGACCACCAAATTTCACTTGGCGTGAGTTGATCGCCATCGAAGGACGGGAGGGCATGTATTTCGCGTTGTAACCGGGGCTGTTCTTCATCTTCCTTTGGGGCCTCCCTCTCTGACTTCATGGCCATGTCCAGCGATGCAGGGGACGACAGTGGCATGGTGCAGGTAGTTATCAACCCAAATACACCCAAACATTTACATAAGGAGACCCCGTGCACCGGGGTCCAGGGAAAAGGGAATCAGCTCCGCGATTACGAACTCAGCAGCAGGTTTGACAGCAGGCGGTGTTCTTGTTCACACAACGGTTCCCAATATTTACATAAAAGTTGGGAGGAAAGGCATGCTTCCTTCATGCCTTCAGAAACCGTCCCACCGGCCGACCCTCCTCTCAGATCAAATGGCTCTACTTTGCGACAGAAGCGATTCCCAATCAGCAAATTGAAATGGGTGATAGAGCAAAGCAAGAATAAGCTTCAGGATACCGATATTCAGTTGGTCAAAATACAAGAAATTGCAGAACGTAGCGGACATCTCTACAGCGATCTCGCTGGCGATCTAATTGTACATCGCACTCGGTAGGTAGAATTTACGTCATTACACTTCCCCTCTCATCCATAAATTCCGGTCCATTTAGTGTTGAGAAAGGTCTTAATCAGCTGGAAGAATACGAAAGAACATTTGGAGTAATGAAACACCTTCGCTTTGGCAAGAAGCCTGTTGTACTGCTAGATGAATGTGAGCGTACACTGGCATTAGCCAAAGTATGTTGTCAATGGTATACGGGAATTCCTCTTACTTTCTCTCCAGAGTACATCCGAAATAGCTTGGCGCATATGGGAAGCCTGTCAAAAACCTGCGAATCCCCGGAGTAGGTTCAACAGGGCCTTTAATCCCCCTGACCACCCTGATGACGATGAGGAGGACCGTGTATCGGGTACGTTCTGTTCCTTCAAGGACCTTAGCCGATATCCGGTATCCTGACACCTACCTACTGTCAACACAGTTGGACCCGCTTCAAGGTCATCTCCCCACACAATAGTAATCAATGGGCAAGCTACACTACACTTCCACAACTGTCACACGACAGTTAGAAACATCAGCTTGGCTAACCAGAGTGCGGATGGGTTTACTTTGAATTGTCATACTACTGCAAGCCGTGGCTGTGAGTCTTAGCTTTTGTGTCTACGCTGTATTGTTCACACCCGTTATAGCTGAGCATAATAGTAATATGCAGTTTCCGCCAACATCCGTCTCCGAAGCACCCGCCCCTGAAAGTGCTACGCCTGGCTCGGGGGTATAATTCGCTGGCAGTAAACTTTTTTTACTTGGTAGTTATATTCATTGAATATATGGAGGACAACACGAGGTGAACATGGACCCGCAGCAGTATAATAGGCACCTTGTCATGCGATCATTTTTCTTACTTTGTATTACATAATGGGATTCAGCACCGCCATTCCTGGACAACAAACCCGGGTGGCCATGTCAATGTATAACATTTCATGATGCTGCTTCATCGGCTTACCAACTGATTAGATTCGCTGTGTCATCAACAGACCTCTACGCAAATGCTCAACGTTGGCTTCTGACGTCATGATAGCAACGAAGAAACTTGTTCTTCCTTTGATCTTGTGTGACGACGAGAGAGGTAGCTAATCTCAAACGTGATCACACTAGAATCTCTTCGGGCTGAAATAATCACCTAGCAATGGTAACTGGATTTCAGGAAAAGACTGGGACTACAGAGAGAAAGTGGTATTGACTTTATACCCTACGGTCCAGGGGACAAGTAACGAGAGTGGTACGACAGGAGTACGAGAACGACGACAGAAATGAGACTAGAAGTAGTAACGAACGACTAGAGCTTGTCCAAACAACGTAAACGTTTAGTAACAGGATTAGTAACCGGAACTGGGTATCCGCTGAGTAAACATGGAATCCTCACACTCCCCCCTTCAAGGCAGGCACTGCCTTTTCCGCATGGCCTGCATCGTGGTCTACGTGCGGTCGACGGCCTTGCCCTTGTCCTCGACTGGCTTATCTCCCTCCACCATCTCTTGGTCGGCGGGGACCTCTTCTTCCTCTTCGTATTCCTCTCCCTCTTCCCCATACATGCCGTCCCCTTCGTCCTCAAGTGGGTAACTCGGCCCAGCGGGTGCAGCTGGCTCATATCTGGTAGGGGTGGCGGCCTCGGAGAAGCGATCGTCGTCGACGGCGGAGGTGCGTGCCCTCTTCCTCTCGCGATACTTGCGATTGGGCTGACTGTTCCTGCTTGACAGGTTACCGATCCGCTCAGTGAGCGATCCCCGATCGTTGCTATAATCGCCTCTCCTTCCCCTTCGAGCAGAGTATTCCTCCTGCGCCCTTTTTCGCTGATGTTTAGCTTTATCTGCGAGATCCCAGAGCATACTCTGCAGTGATTCAGCCTCAGCGCCGTTTAGGGTTCGTCCGCCCTCTCTCTCCTCTAGACTTCGGAGGTCGGCGTTGGGACCTAACACCTCGGCAGGTGTAGGGGTGCGTCCATTAATGACGATGTGACCCGTCCCGTCTTCACCCGGTTCAAAGGTGGTAAAACAGGATGAAGTAGTGGCCTCGTGCGCATAGGCGTCGCTGAACTGGGTGTATCCGCAAGGGAGGTAGGGAGGGCAATCCTTCCCTCGGCGAAGGGCAGCGTCGAAATGAAAGTAAGCGCGCACTTGTTCGCGATGCACCAGTAGACGCCGATTCTCATCTCCTTTTGCTAGACTCCAGCGGACGGAATAAAAATCCGAGTCCACCCGTTCAATGTTTCTTCGGGGTTCAGGGCCCATGGGGTGAGCAGCGCGTGGACGGGGTTGGTGACGACGCTTAAGATTGGGTCGGGGGCGATCGTGCCTAGCCGCTACGGGTCTGCGAGGTGATGAGGGGGCAGGCTGTCTATTGGCCCGGTAGGAGTTTTGGAAACTAGTGGTGGTGTGTCGCTGGGGCTGCTGCGACGGCTGGCGACTGATATAATCTTGCAGGTCAAAGTAGATTCTTCCGCAATTGACGCAGTCGATATACCGTTCTACCGGGTCGCGCTGACGACGCTGCCTATTCTTAGGTTGCGGGTGCGGTGCTTCACGCGGGGGCGGTCGGCGAGAGTGTGGAGTGGAATGTTGGAATCGAGGTGGAGAAAGCGAGCGGGAGCGGTGAGTTCGAGAGTGACGAGGGGTTGGCGGATTTCGTTGACGAGACGGGCGGCTTAAATGGGCACCAAAAGCGTGAAGTGCCAAGTGTCCTGCTGACACCTGAAGATCATCATCCGATGAATCTTCGTTGCCCGTCCGTCGTAAGTTTTCAATTCCTGTCACGCCTATGGCCTCGAAATAATCGGTTAGCGCTCTTAGATGTGACAGCTCATGGTATGGCAGCCAAGATTTATCACCTGCCGTCCATTGGATCTCGAACTCGGCGTCTGAATGACTGCCTCGATGCCCTAGAATTCTATCAACGGCCCATTCTCGGTTCGTTCCCCCAAGGTCCTCTAGTTGATCGTCCCTCCTCCCGGGGAACAATCTGTCATCATTAGGTATGTGGACCCTTAATAGTGACGAGTGGAAGACGTTATGCACCCCACGTTGTTTTAGGTTATCCGGCAAATCTATCCGATATGAGTTGTTCCCGAAATCTTTGATTATTCGGTATGGTCCAATGAACTTTGGTACGAGTTTTCTCGATGTTCCCTTGGGGAAGCTGATGTTCTTAGTTGAGATATACACCAGGTCCTCATTCTCCAGCGGGCACATTCTCCGCCTCTTATTTGCCTGTACGGTCTGCTTGACTCGCGTCGCTAGTAGGGCGTCATGTGCTGTCATTAATGCTAGCTTCATTTTCCAAGCGTAGGTTCTGACGTTTGGGTACTCATCCTTTCCAGGGTTGTCCCATATCATTGCCCTTGGCATTCGCCCTGTGTTTAGGAAAAAAGGTGCGTAACCGGTCGATTCAGATCGAGCTATGTTGATCGCAAACTCAATTGCAGGTAGCTTGGTCACCCAATCCCTTTGAGTGGGTCCTATGCATGCTCGGAGCATCTGTCCGACGGTTCGGTTGGCCCTTTCGGTTGATCCGTCTGTTTCAGGGTGGTACGCGCTGGACATCTTCTGGCGGATGCCAATCAATTTATTCAGGTGTGTCCAGAATAGGCTAGTGAATAAGACGTCTCGATCACTGATGATCGCCCTGGGTAGGCCATGTAATCAGTATACTTCGTGGTACATCAATTCGGCAATGTTCTTTGCAGTGTAGTCCGTTCGGCTGGGTACTAAATGTACCATGGCTGTGAGTAGGTCAATGATTACGGTAATTGAATCGTAATGGCCATTTCTGTCCTTGGATTCGGGCAGTGGTCCCACGAAATCCACGCCTATTGCTTCCCAAGGTTTGGACGGTACGGACAGGGGGTTCAGCAGTCCGTATGGTTTCTGTGTTGGCGGCTTGCTTTTCTGGCATGTCATGCAGGATTTGCAGAAGGCTTGAACGTCGGAAGTCATTGATTCCCACCAGACATATTCTTTTAGGTAGGTCAGAGTCTTTCTAGGACCTAAATGCGCTAATAGTGAATGTGCCTGCTCAATAATCGTTTCTTGCAGACGGCGTTCTCCTTCTCGGAGATTCGGTATGCACAGTACCTTTCGGTCCGCAAGTTTCAGGCGGATGTGGCCATCCTCTGATACTTCAAAGTTCTTGAACTCGCGTGGTGAGTCTAGAATCTTCTTATAGAATGGATCATTATGGTATTGACCCTTTATCTGTGATAGCAGTCCTTCTTCGTGTGGGTATGTCACTGGTAAGCGTGGTGTTGAACGTTTGGTTTCCTCGCATGGTGAGTTATTGTTGCGTTGGGTCCCTGTACCCACTCCCCCCTTCTTTCGTTCACCTGGGCCTAGCAGAACGAAATGATCCCGCATTCGTGCTGCAAATTCGGCACCGGTCTCTGGGCGTCTGGTTTTGGCCGGTGGGGGAGGTCCCCTCCGTGTTGAACGTGGTTTGGGTGGTTCCAACGGTTTGATCCTCTTCCCTGGGTCAGCAGGAGTCAGCGTCGGTTTGGGAGGTATGGAATGTCCCGGAGGGGATGTTCCCTCATTTGTCCGTTGTTGTATACGGGAACTCCGCCTTGGAGACATTGCAAGAGCTTCCATTCCTACAAAGAGTGGCGCACTTAGCACGGACTTCTCACTCATGGCATTTGTCTCGACCTCTGCATCGTATTGTGAGTATTCTGCAGGGGCACGTATCGTTCCGGGCTCGTCATACTCATATAGGCGTGACAGCGCGTCCGGCAATATGTTTTCTTCTCCAGCGACATACTTAACAGTAAAGTCAAATTCTGATAGTTTCTCCAACCATCGCGCCTGGCGACCGGATAGTCCCTTCTGGTCCAGTATATGAATTAGACTTTTATGGTCGGTTACCCAAGTAAAATGTGTTCCCTGTAATATATCCCGATGCCTTAGCATTGTCTCTACACCAGCTAACATTTCCTGCTCGTGCACAGGATAATTTCGTTGTGCCGAAGACATCTTTGCCGAGTAGAAGGCGGCTACCTTCGCACCCTTCCAATCCCTTCCCTGGGCAACTACCCCACCTATTCCGTTTCCACATGCATCGGTCATGATCCAGATGGGATCATGTCCTGTGCCATATTCAAGGGGTACTCGGGAGTGCGGTGCGCATCCGGCAACATACCGTTTTATGGTATCGAATGCTCGCTGCTCCGTGTAGCTCCAGCGGAACGGTCGAGTTTCTGAACTTGCCTCGGATAGGACCCCCAAAGGCACGCGTACCTTATATATATCGTCTGCGAGGTATCCAACTGATCCAATGAATCCCCTACAGAGAGTTCTGTTTGTCGGTACCTTCCATTTCAAAATACTGTCAACCTTTTCGGGGTCCATGCGGATACCGTCGTCAGCCACAATCCGTCCTAGGATCTTTACCTCCGCACAAAGGAACCGGAGCTTCTTTTCACTCAGGTATAGTTTCTCCTGCACGAGGATTTCCAGAATGATTTTAACATGCTTCACATGTTCCTCCAGGGTGTCTGAATATATTATGATGTCGTCCAGGTACACATCCATGAAGATGCCAATATATTCCCCGAAGGTGTGGTTCATTAGTGCTTGATATGTAGCGGGTGCATTACAGTCGCCCTGCTGTACCACCAGGCTGACCATATTTCCGTCAGGCGTGGTTACAGCGGTCCGGGACACATGTTCCGGTATCACTCTTATCTGTTCGTAGGCGTCTTGTCCGTCAATGGTCGATCGGTAAGGCTTTTGCGCTACTCGTCTCAATATTCCTTCCATATCCGGCATCGGCGAGGATAATTTCTGGGTATTCTTGTTTCGTTCCCGCAGGTCGACCACAACTCGGAGTCTCGGAGGCGACCCTGCCTTTGGTATAAGGAGCATAGGGCAGGTGTTTCGGGCGGCAGTCATTTCCCACCGTCCAGTTTTAAGGTATGCATTTTTCTTTTCGATCCAGAGTTCTCTCATAGCTTCTGGACACCTAGATGGTCGCCATGGGTATATCTTTGACTCATCAATCAACGGAATCGAATGATTTATCGCACGGAATGGTGGCAGTGCTGTCGCGCCGACTTGTGAACACAATGGTCGCGCTAATTCTTGTAAGTACTTCCGAACCTTCTCTAAGTTCTCTTCATATACCTCAGTGGCACGGGATTCGAGCACTGACACTTGTGGGCCCTTCATCTCTTTAGGTTCCTTGCTTCCAAGTACTAGTCTCGTGGCGTTGAGTCCTACCAACGCCTGATGTTGGTATAGGAACGGGGTTCCCAGGATAATATCGTAATTTTGGAGATTGATCACGTCAAAATACCGTTGGTAGTCCGCACCCTGGTATTGGAAGCGGACGGACACTCCAAAATTCACCTTCGAGCGGGACCCTTGCACAGCAAGTTGTATAGGTAATGGCTTTTCTAGCCAAATTCTTTTTACTTTTAACTGCTCTGCCAGGTTTAACGACATAAAGTCGGCCAACGATCCCGTGTCAACCAGTGCGCGTGCCGGTTGCTCATTGGCATGGACTACCACAACTACGGGTTTGGGAATCGTCCTTGTGACGTCCTTCGTAACCGCCGCATTTCGTTCCAAGGCCGAGTAGCCGCTACTAGATGGTGTGGTCTTGTTGCACTCGACACCCAGGTGAGTGGTCTCATCCTGTGGGAGATCTATATAGCTCAACTCTATTCTGTCCAGACCTTCCAGACATTCCATATACCACTCCACAATATTGAGATCCCCGGACTTCAACTGTTCATGTGAAATATACATAGTTGTCCGCGCGGAGAAATCCCAGATCAGATATATGTCCCCTTCGGATCGCTCGCACGAGAACCGATTGTTGTTGTCTTGGCCACCTTCGGTCGGACAGTACTCGGCCAGCTTGTGCTCAATGGCCTCCTCCATCGCGTATCCCATCTGGGAACTGCCTAGTAGGTTGTCCTCTGCTGATTGCACTGCGTCTGACTCGCTCACTCCTGTCAGGATAGCTTTTTGTACCCAATACCACCGGACTATGTCGAATCGGGGATCCCTTAGTGAGTCGTCGGGTATGTAGATTGAGCTTCTGTCCCCTCGTTCATCACGCTCACTTTCGATCACTATGTGTTTGTTTCCTTCGATTGGATAGATGCAGAACCGAGCAGGGTCAAATATTCCGGGTGAGAGATGATCGTCTCCCGGGTAGCATACTCCCGTCAATAGTTCTTCAGCACGCTGTCCAAGCGGGTCTCCGATCCATGGATTGTAACTTCGGGAGTCATCCTCAGTGCTTGTATCATCATTCAATTCGCTGAGTGCGATGTCACTTTCCGTGTCCAGATCCTCTGTTGCAGCATCATCAAGCTCGGGTTCATCATCCATCTCATCTACACCCTCAAGGATGCTGATGTTGTTTGCGGTTATTTCACAATCTTGCGATCGTGCTGATAACTCTCGTTGGTTTTCAATATCACCAAAGTCAACATTGATTCCAAAGCTCGTGATGCCAGGTGGCTTGTTCGAGGAAGACGAGACTTTGTTCCGTTCAGGGCAGTTGCGCGAGAAATGGCCAGTTCTATGGCATCCAAAACAAAGTCCTTCAGCTTTGTGACGTTCCTGTTCCTCGTTGCTCAGCTTCGGATGGGTGGCTTTATTGCCCTTCCTGCCGGTGGGTTTACTGCTTTGTCCTTCCGAACGCGGCTGACTTGGCCCTGCTTGTGGTTGTGGGGCCTTCCAATGTTCTTTCTGATCCTTTTTCTTGGTTGAACGCCCTCGTTCGTGGCGCTTACGTCGCCTCTCCCTGTCGGGAGTCATGGCAGCACTTCGGACAATTGGTGGGTTCTCTCGCCGTTTGTTCTTTGACTCGGGTCCCCCCCCGGTTACCGATTGGGCGATCTCAATGATCTCCGCACTCGCAATTACTGATCGTAGTGAAGATATTTCCGGGTTTAGTTTGTCCCGCCAGAGGTCGTGCTGTATCTCTTTTCGCAGTCCAAACCAAAGTTTGTGAACCTTCGTGCGTTCATCGGCTTCCCCGATCATGTTCCACATTTCATTTAATTCATATAGGTAGTCCCGTACAGTCCTATTTCCTTGGTAACATGTGTGAAGCTTCTTTCGAAGTTTGATACGGAAATCCACCGGGAAACAATAATTGAATAGCTCGCGGAAGAATGTCGAGAGTCTCCAACGGTAGGGGTCTCCTGACACCTCACGCACATAGAATTCATGTGCTTTCCCTTTGAGGTAATGAGACAAGATGAATGCCTGTTTCTTCGACGGCACTTCTCCATCTTTAACATATGCGGTTCCCTCTGTTATGAAACGGTGGAATGCTTTGGAGTCGACAGAACCGTCGTACTCAACAGGAGGTATTGGCTTCAGCTTCATTCGTCGCCGAGACTTACGTCTTTTTGAGCGCGACTTCTTTGTCTTTCGACTTCCTCGTCCTCGCGACCGACTGTGCCTGCTCTTATGTCTTCGCTGTCCATCAGAACTGCCGCTACTTGGCGTCTCATCCGAGTCGGATGACTGGTCCTTGGTGGATGTCTCACTTGGCTCATAATCACTACTGGATGAGTTGCTGGAGGGGTTTCGCTTCCCTTTCCGTTTCCTATGTCTGGGTGGACTCGAAGACTCATCAGAGGAGCTGTCGTCAGATGAACTATCACTCGGACTGTAGGTCCGTTTATCTTTACTTCCGAGCCGTTTGAACGCTAGTCCAATATAGCTTCTCGGATCGATCTGCTCAACGGGCTCCATCGCTCTTGGGGTCTTGTGCCTCTCACGACGTGACTTGTCTTGTGCAATCGCCTTGTCAACCATCATACGGACAGGGTCTGGTGTCCCCTTTGTGGGGGTTTCCTTTCCCTTTTCTGCTTTGTGGGGTTTCTGGGTTCTATTCTTGGCAACCCTTTTTGCTTCTGGTGAGATTAATTTTACTCGTCCCTTTGGTGATGGGGCTCTTACTGATCCTTCTGATGAAGATATTGTTTTAGTGCGGTACCGGCTTTCCGGTGACAGCACCCTAACGGATATATTTGTGCTGACAGGTTCTTCCTTGGCGAGTTCATGAGCCTTGTTCCACGATGCAATGGCAGCTCGTTGTGCCTCTACATCGGATTCAGAGCCTTTGATGCTAGGGTCAGGCTTGCTTTCTTGTTCACTCCGAGCTAATTCCTGCGCGGCTTTCCAAGATGCCAACGCTTCACGCTGCGCTTTTAGGTCGAGTTCAACTTCACACGCACTCAAGTTTCCCCAGTTGCGTGGGTCTGGACCCTTTCCTTTCAAATTGGATGGTCCCTCGCCTCGAGATGAGGTGCTCTTAGTCCCTGGCTTCTTAACTCCAGTGATGCTGATGACGTGCTGCCTTACAGATATCTTTTGGCGCTGGTCCCTTGTTAATTTCTTTATGGCCTCCTGCACAGTTCGTTCTTGCTCAGGGCCTAACTGGTTTTTACTTGGGTTTCCTTTCACCGGCGATTCACGGCGATCCTTCCTGGTTGGCGATCGGCAACTCTCTTTCGCTGGCGATCCATGGCGGCTCTTTCTCACCACGGTGGTCCATCCCCTACGGTCGTCACCGTTGGTCTCGCTCTCTTCAGGCGCTGGGGTGGAATAAACACTGGTTAGGGCACTTCCAGGTATGCCTTTCATAGTTGGGGTATCACTATTACGAACAGCGGCTAATTCGCTAGCTACAACAGCCTCCGAAGACCTCTGTCCATCGGGATACTCCGGCGAGGTTTTCCTCGAGCCGGGACATGCATCGGACGCGCGACTGGGCGCCGAATCTTTTGCTTTAACGACGTCACTGTACAGGCGACTCGCATCAGCAGGGGTATCTTTTCCCTTGGCCGCAGCCTCGGGACTGGAAGGGGCAGACCTTGCGCGTACGTGTGCGGTACGACGCAGGTTGTAACGGGTATTAATGATTCTTTCAGACATGGTAAGATGCTTACTCGGGTTTCCAAGCGGTTGATCAATCCGTGGGGCTGCGAGTAGGCGTGGGTATAGAGTGTAGAGTGAAGTGGGAAGTTGCCTAGGAGTAGGTGAAAAATATGTGACGACGAGAGAGGTAGCTAATCTCAAACGTGATCACACTAGAATCTCTTCGGGCTGAAATAATCACCTAGCAATGGTAACTGGATTTCAGGAAAAGACTGGGACTACAGAGAGAAAGTGGTATCGACTTTATACCCTACGGTCCAGGGGACAAGTAACGAGAGTGGTACGACAGGAGTACGAGAACGACGACAGAAATGAGACTAGAAGTAGTAACGAACGACTAGAGCTTGTCCAAACAACGTAAACGTTTAGTAACAGGATTAGTAACCGGAACTGGGTATCCGCTGAGTAAACATGGAATCCTCACAGGTCAGAGGCCTTCGCCTTGCTGAACACATCCGCATAATCGCGATACTCCAGAGGGACGATGTCCAGGTCCAGCGGAGTAGAGGTGGAGGAAGAACGAGCCTTTGCTGAGTCGGAGGGACGCAGCTGAAGTTGGTATTTGGTAGATCCCTCTAATTTGCACGCACGCACGAATGCGGCTGCGTTAATCAGGGAGATGTGCGGAGGGGTGCAAACCGGAGTGTCGACAGATGGCACGAGGCCGGGGTCAGATTGGCCGGAGAGGCCGGAGACAGGGTTACCGGACAGAACTGGAGAGGGAGTTGACGGGGGCGCTAGCAAACTTTCTGCAGGAGTCCGGAATGTTAAACTGCTCAGTACCCAATCAATCAACGGATTGTAGCGGGTGAGCCAGTTATGTCCAAGGACAATCGAGCAGTCAGAGTCTAACGGAGCGAGGTAAAAGGTCATAGGGGTGACATCACCGGATGCGGGGAATTTCACTGATATATCGACAGCTTGAGTGATTACAAAGTTTGATGTACCGTCAAAGAGCCGGAGAGTAATCGGAGGAACGGAGTAAGTGGAGATATTGTTTTTGTGCGCGAATTGTACATCTACAAAGCAATGCGTGGACCCGGAGTCCACAAGTGCGCGGGTTTTAGGTAAGTCAAATGATAAGAGGATAACATATGGCATAAGGGAATTAGGGTCATAAAGAGCGGACGCGTTGAGGCGAGCCTCCTTGGGTGCACTTCCGGAGTCAATGCAGCTCACCGGTTGTGCGGAGGGCCAGGAGCTGCTTACTCTTTTTTTGACTTGGAGTTGGCACCCGAGTTAGTAGAGTCCGTCTTACTGGACTCCGCAGCGATGGCCACAGCGCGAGCTTTGGCCTTTTTGGTCTTTTTGGGACAGTTGTCTGCAAAATGACCGGTACCTCCGCAGAACATGCAGAGGTTGTTGTCTAGTCGCCGCTTTCGCTCATCGGCGGTGAGCTTTCCATCCTTACCAAGCTTGTTGGTGAGGTCCGGTCTGGTGGAACCGGAGGAGGATGGGTTGCTGGTCGTTTTGGACGACCCAGCAGTGGCGGAGCTAGAGGTGTTGCCGGACTTGGACTTCTCCTTGCCGGACTTGGGTGAGTTGCCTCCGGAGTCGGAGGTCTTAGCTGGGGACGAGGTGGACTGACTCTTTGTGGTACGAGCAATCTCGTCTTTGCGCTCCCAGTAGCGCGCATCGATCTCCTGGCATAGTGTCCAGAGTCCATGGAGAGTCAGGGGCTTGCCAACTCGAGCAATCTCGTCTTTCAGACGATCCGGAAGTCCGGAGTAGAACAGGCGGTGGAGCGCGCCATCTCCGTAGTCCTGGACCTGGGAGGCGAGTCGGTTGAAGTCCACAATATACCGCGTAACGCGGTGTGTGTCCTTCATCCGGAGGTGTTCGAGCTGGTGCTCGGCATCGGCGATGGGGTCGTGAGGTCCGAACGTACTCTGTAGTTCGGCGACGAAATGGACCCAGCTATCCATCCAGCGCGGACGGTCAGCCGGATCGCCGGAGTTCAGGAGGTCCGGTTCGAACCATTCTAAGGTCATCCCTTTTAGATATGACTGGGCGAAGGTTACCTTTGCCCTGTCAAGGCGGAATGCCTTGGCTCGATCCTGGAAGCAGAGTTCGCACTGGACCAAGAAGGTCCTGAGCTTTTTGGGGTCCGTACCGTCGAAGGTGTCCGGTTCACGGACTTTGGCACGGGAGGAGGAGGACTCGTTGGTCCGGCGGGAAGAACGGGAGAGGCAATTGACGGCGATGGCTAGATTGTGGAAAACAGCTAGACCAGGGTCTAGCTCTTCCGGGGCGTCGACAAACTCGTCGTCGTCGTCGTCGTCGTCGTTGTCACCATCTCCGGGGTCGTCCGGATCATCTCCGGGACCATCCTCAGGGCCGAACCATTGGAATCGACCGGGTTCGCGACGCTCCGGAGTGGAGTCGCGATGGTAGGGGAAGCCGTCATCGGGAACGGATCCTCGGTGACCAGGGTCTGCAGAACCACGAAGGCTCTGAGACGCAGCGTCGCGACGCGGAGTCATCGACACTACTGGGCTTCAAGCTGTGAAGCTCCTAAATTGGCTTACAGAAGCCGGAGGTTGCCTGCGGTTAGACAGGGCTTGTTGAGCAGCAGAGAGGTGGAGGTCGTCTACTGCACCTGCTTCTTCAGCAAGTGTTGCAGCGGTACGAGCACGAGAGCGCGTAGTCATAGTCATAAGAAATAGAAGCTAGTTTGCGTACGGGGTATGGAACAGTGAACCCACACAAGTGTGAGTCTGAAATACTGTCAAGTCCGGGTCTACTCCGGTAGGGGGTCCGGTCAAGTCCGGACGAGCGCGGACGAAGGAAGAGGGCAGAGGGCTGGACAAGAGATTAGTCCGGCCGGAGTTGGTGACCGCTTGGATTCAACAACTAAGGACAACGAGCGTTGATCCCTTGCGTAGGTTCCGGTCAAGAAGGGGAGACGGAGACAGAGACAGAGACGGGCAAGATCAGGAGTAGAGACTATGGTTGATTTCAGACTGAGGTGTACAGGATAATCTACAGAGTACTTATACTAAGTAAGAACTAGGGACGAGTATTTACGGTGACAAGTAAACAGCCTAAAAGGCGGACAAAGGATAACCGGAGAAAGGGATAGACCAGGTCCGACGAAAATAAAGTCAGGTCCGGGTAAAATAAACCAGGTCCGGTGAAAATGATACAAGGTAGGAGATATATCGAGTACACGGAGAACTCACGTCAAGACAGGGTAAACGGCGAGGTGTGGTAACGAACGAATAGAGCATAGACCAAGGGTCGTACTTAACGGAAGGATATCTGCACGAGCGCGACCGGAGTAAACGTTGAGCGACCGGAGTTGAGCTGTAGAGCTGCGATGCGACCGGAGTGATCGGATAAGACCCAGAGTTGGGCATGGTCGTAACAGGTGCAACGGCAGCATGGAGCAAAAAGGGGCGCTTATGTCATCTTTTTATTCGAAGGATCCCTCCCAGACGCCGTCGTAAAGTCGCAAGTCCCGCCAACGTTCCTACTTCGTGCAGACGAAAGTCCTGTCAGAATATATGGCCGCTACATGGCAAACTTACAAGACTAATTACAGTTATTAGTTTTGATATATTAGCTGTTCTACCTACAAGCTAATGGGCCTTAAGTCTCGCTTTCCGACGGAGAGGACATATATAGCAGAGACCGATTCCCAGGCTGATTGGCGTGAACGGGCTAGCCTGGGAATCCTATAGTACATACAGGCTCGGCGAGTACTATACATTGAGACGACGATACGAGCGAGGAGATGATGTGCGCGCTATTAGGGTTATTGTGAGTTGATGGAGTGTGTGTTGGTGTGAGTGGGCGAGAAGCGCAAGTGGAGAATTTAAGAAGAAGAGACAGAGGCGAAAGGGGGGTCATGAACTGGGTGGCCGTGAAAAAGAAGTGTTTGAAGTAACGTGGGATGTTTGCGAATGTATCACTGCCAAGTAGTGGAGGTCCAGCGACCAATGGCCTGGATTTGAGCAGGAGGGACACTGGCAGCAGCAAGGGAAGTGGCACCTCCTGAGCGCATGGAATGACCCCCGATAGACCGGGGGAAGAAACGATGAAGACGATGGATAAACCAAGAGCGAGTTGGTATGGAGCCATCAGCCCGGATCCAGAGATAAGGGAAGAGGTCATCACGAGCCAAAATATAGCGTTGAAACAAAGACCACGGGTCATCAGGTGAGTCCAAACGTTGAATAAGTACACGATCGCCTTCAAAAAGAGCATCTGTCTTCTGAGCTGGCAAAGTGAAGGCAAGGTGGTTCCCTGTAAGCTCAACTGAAAGCCGAGAGACCAAAAAGGCATATTGATGGAGATGAACTGCATCTGCCCAGACGAGATCATTAAGTCTGAGTAGGGCGAAGAAGCCACAGAAGAGTTGTGTAACCCAAAGAAGGTCATCATAGGTGAGAGGATGTTTGAGGGAAGAATAGGCATGAATGAGGTCTTCACGCGACAAAGGTAGTTTCCGCAATACGGGGCATGCAAAATGTTGCATGCAGCCACGCAAGGTGCGGCTTACCAACTCAGAATCACGGTTGGCTTGAACAGAGGAGAAAAAGGGCTGGAGCCGATTGACAACCCCAGAGAGGTAATTCATCACCGAGCGAGGTTGAATATGGCTAGACAAATAGACAACGAAAAATGAGAGGGTGTCTGGAGTAGGCTCAACAGGAAAATGATGCATTTCACAGAAAGTTAGATAGGAATTGAGATGCGATGAGTAGGCACGGTTGGTGTTTTCACGAAGCGCCATTCCGAGCGCAACCGAGCGCTCGAAAGTGAGGCACTGAAGGGACCAGGCTTCCCGTAAGGGTTGCCTAGCCTGGGGGGATAAGTCCATTACTTCGAGACAACCCCCAGCGCATCCCGAGGGGGTTTAGAGGTGGCAGGCCCTGTCCCTTCGCACCTAGGACATTCTGATCTGTGATGATTTCCACGACAACCCCGTCTGTCACAGCAGTGGGAAAAGAAACACTCTGACTCCGATTTGGTACACGTTCCATGGTTCCATTTATGGCAAGGATCGTGAGGTTGGCTGGTACTAGGAGCAGCACCAAAGGATGAATGCAACTGAGCTGAATGTGATCCCATACCAAAGGGGGAAAGGAACGCGCCTGCTCCTCGGCCTTCCGTTTCTCTTCGGCAACTCTCTTCGCAGCCTCCTCTGCCAATCTCCTCGCCTCCTGTTCGGCCGCCTGCTTCATCAATCGCTCCCGACGTCTTCACGATTGCTCGTCGAACTTGGCGATTTGCACCTGTATCGAGTCGGTCGGTTTCCCTTCCAACTCGGGCGAGGCGGCACGCGTCCAGTCGACGTTGTTGCCGTTGTTGTTGTTGCCAGAAGACATGATTAAGTTGAAGTGTTATGGAAAAGAAAATTTGTTGGGTTACCGTCACCGAAGGCCAGTCTTAAATATGCCCTAACTGATTTTCAGACCCAGACAATGGTCACGCACATTCGGTGTGGAATACGCGTTGCAGCCTCGTGGGCTCGGCCCTAAGAGGGGGATACTGTCACGACCGTGACATCCGATCACCCTGTACCCTATTGTCCAATCGCGTCCACGCGTTCACTGTCCGTCTATTGTATGTACTCCCTTTTCCGTTTCTTTCTATCTGTCCTGTATCGCCACCGATCGGTGAGCGCGTTGTCCGTTCTGTCTCTCTGTACTATTACCTAATATGTTTCCTTTCTTGTTTCCGGTTACTATACGTTCCCGTCCCGTTGCATTACTAATACGATACTCATCGGTAATCCAGTTATCGCACTTACCATACTTACTCAGCGCGCAGCGCGACTGCGCTTGTCATTCGTCGGTAATCCCGACTTCCCGTACATCGCCTCATCCGTTCCACTCAGTATAAATACCTAGATACTCGGTCTGTTGTAGTTTCAGTTCGAATATCGAATAAGATACTTCTCATCTGTTCTCCCTTCGCACTCTCCGTCTCTGTCTCATGCAAGCACTCGGTCGTAGACCGTTTACCCTCGGACTCTCCGTCAGACCCTCGGTCGGCCTTCCTATTACTCGGGAAGCGCGACTACGCTACGTAGCATCTCGGTCTTACCGCTAGACCAACCCCTGATCCCCTGACCCCTCGTAGAGATCAGATCGGTGAAGAACCGGTCTTGACACCACGCCAGGGTGTCCTCCTTTCCCTCCGAGCCAGTGGCTTAACCTAGTTCAGTGGAAATATGTCGATCTTGCTAAAGTACTCGAGACGGCACATACCACTGAAATCGATCCCAAACAAACTCATGTCATAGATGACAAGGTTGAACTCTCCTTTCGTGTCTCTCAACCAAGCAAGATTATCTGCAATGCTGCAGACCACAACACTGCCTTCACTATGTATGCAAAGGCTTTGGGTTTTGCCTTTCCACAACGGCGCGAAGAATTTATTGACTACCAAACATCTCTTGGTCGTCTATTCCATGCTGTGGACCCAGCCTTTCATGGACGCATAATTGATTATGATCGAGCTGTCCGCAATCGAATTTCTGTTCAACGACATCTGCGAATCACTGACTCTGCTAGCTTTGATGACTTGCACACAGCTGACTTCGAGGCGAGGCGCAAGGCCGAAGCAGAGGTGAGGGCGAGGGAGAAGGCCGAGTCGCTAGCGGCTGGCGAGGCGATGAGGGCGCGGTTGGGGCTAGGGCCCAAGGCCAAGGTACGTGGCCGATCATTTTAATTTGATTTTGCTGACTTATTACTTGGTTAGCCGCGACAGGTCGCTGCCCGTTCCAACACGGGCATCATGGGGTTCAGGCCCCCATGTGACCGATGCCGGCGGAGTGGCGACAGTGGAGGGTGCGAGCTGGCCGATGGAGCGCGTACACCGACGTGCGGTCGGTGTCAACGGTCGAAGGTCAAGTGCACCTTCGAAGTTTCGACGTCGGCGATGGAGCGGTCGGCGAGTGGAGAGAAAAGGAAGCAGAGCGAGAAGACGGCGGAGGTGAACACGTCGCCGAGGGGAGGTGAAAAGAGGAAGAGGACGAGGAAGACGGTCGCGAACGCCGCGAGTACGGAGGAGATCGAGGCGGCGATGGGAGGGTTCTTGGTGGCTGGGCCATCGAATCGGCCAGACCCAGTCGCGCTGGTCCTAGACCGCCGACTCGGGGAAATTGTGGCGGCGATCGACCGCAACACCAGGGAGCTGGTGAAGCTCGGTCGAAAGGTGGATGGGGTCGCATGGGAGACGAAGAGGGTGGCAGATGCAAGGGACCCGAAGGGCAAGGGCAAGGCGATGCCCGAGGGGAGCGAAGAGCAGGAAGAGTCGGATGAGACGGACAGGGAAGGCGAGGAGTCGGGGGATGAAGACAGAGAGGGCGAGTCCGAGTAAATAGTCGGACAGAACAATTGTATTTAGTTTTTTGTATACTATCAATAGACTTGGTTCGGTGACTTAAAAGACTTAGCGTGAGAGGCTTTCTAAGGGGCCTGGCTTAGTTGGGTAGGCTTTGTGATAGTCGGCCACGAGTTCTGATGCGTGTCCTAGCTCGGTCGCGATCAACCAAGATGTTTCTTCGTCGGTACCTTCGTAACCAGCCCATCTAACTAGGTAGAGGAGTGGGCATTGGCGTCGACGTCGGTCGAACTTTGAATCGAGGATCTCGGTGATCTCGAACTCAGGTTCGCCGTCGACTTCGATGGGAGGTGGTGGAGGTTGTGACCAATTCGGTATTGTATTCGGTGTCGCTGGTTCGAGCTGTGAGACGTGGAAGACAGGATGGATAGCACGCATAGAGTCGGGAAGACGGATTGTGAATGATAGGGTGCCGACTTGGGCGATGATTGGGTAGGGACCGAGATTCTTCTCGGAGAGTTTCTTTGACAGTCGGGTAGACCTAAAGTACTTGGCTTTGACGAATACTTGATCACCGACTTTGAAATCGGGTGCGGGTGATCTTCTGGCGTCAGCAGGGCCTTGGTACCTTTTCTGGGCAGCAGCCATCTCTTCACGTAGGTACTCATGCAGTGACTCTAAGTCAACTGCGTATTCCCGTGCCCGAGCCGACGAGAGGTCGCGCTCGGGGTGCACAGCGAGGTTCGGGTGGTATCCTTTGTTCGCGAAGAACGGTGATACACCAGTCGTAGCGCTAGGGGCATTGTTGTAGGCGAACTCGGCGAGAGGTAAGAGATCCGACCAATTGTCCTGCTGGTAGTTGCAGTACATCCTGAGGTATTGCTCGAGTGTTTGGTTAGCTCGCTCGGTCTGTCCGTCACCTTCTGGGTGATAGCCCGAAGTGAAATGTAATTTCATATCTAGGGCCTTACCGAGTGATCGGAAGAAATGCGAGATGAACTCTGAGCCTCGGTCAGACGTTACATGCGCGGGGACGCCGTGCTTAGCGAAGACGTGGAGTAAGAAGAGCTGTGCGAGCTCGGGGGAGGTTATTGTGTCGTGGGTCGGGATGAATATGGCTTGCTTTGATAGTCGGTCAATGACTACCAGAATGGCTGTGAAGCCGGATGAGGATGGGAGTTGCTCGATGAAATCCATCGAGATGGAGTTCCATGGTCGGTCGGGGACCGGTAATTGCTTGAGCATCCCATAGGGTCGGTGATGTGGCGTCTTGGCTCGGGCGCAGGCCGTGCAGGACTTAACGTAGTCCTTTACGTAGGTACGAATGCCTGGCCAAGTGTATTCGCGACGAATGAGCTCTAGGGTGCGGTTCTGACCGAAGTGTCCCGATAGGGGATGGTCATGCTTGTATCTGAGGACACGAAGATGTAAGTCATCGGCCTCGGGGACGTACATGCGGCCATCGAGACGTAGGTAACCAGTCTCATCAGTCGACCATCGGGGATTCGAGGTGTCCGAGAGGTGGGCTTTAGCGATGGGATCGGTCGGGAGGTTGGCTAGGATATCGGCGTGGAGACGCTCGACGTCCATGAGTGCACTAGCTCTGAGTACTGGAGCGTGTAGGGATGTCGCGCGAAGGGAATTGGTGAGCTGTTCAGCCGTGAACACCGGTCGGAGGTTCTGTGGATTGACTCGGGCGAAGCCCCTATCCCCCTCTTTGGGGTAGACGTCCCAGCGTCTAGTCAAGGCGTTGGGCTTTGCACCAAGTTTACCAGGTCGGAAACGAATGATCAGGTTAAAAGAAGAAAGATATTCTGACCATCGGGCTTGCTGACGGGTGAGAACCTTAGAGGTAGAGAAGTACTCCAAATTTTTATGGTCGGTCACGACGTCAATCGGGAAGGCAGGGCCCTCTAGATAATGACGCCAGGCCTTGAAGGCTTCGAAAATAGCGAGAAGTTCCTTGTCGTGTGTATCATAGTTCAGCTCGGGCGCGGTCAGAGTGCGAGAGTAAAATGCAACCGGTCATATCTCGCCATCCGAACCTGTGATGGATAGGATACCGGCGATCGCATAGTCCGAAGCGTCGGTCTTGACTGTTAGTTGGGCGCCTGGCTGGAAATGGGTGAGGATGGGAGCTGTGGTGAAAGCCTTCTTGAGTTGGTTGAATGACCGTCGGCAGACGTCAGAGAAATCCCAGGGGGCATCTTTCCGTGTCAACCGAGTTAAGGGAACCACTATATCGGAGTAATTGAAGATAAATCGACGGTAAAAGTTCACGAAGCCCAGGAAGGACTGAATGTCCTTCACCTTGCGAGGTTCGGGCCAATCGCAGATTGTCTTGACTTTGTCTTGCGACATCGTCAAACCGTCGGGGGAAAGGAAGTACCCGAGGTACTCCACCGAGTCTGAATGGAACTCACACTTTTCGGGTTTGGCGTATAGCTTGTGCTGGCGAAGTCGCCGAAGCACTTCCCGAACGTGTTCAGTATGGTCCTCCATGTTGTCCGAGTAGACTAAGATGTCGTCGAGGTAGACTACGACGCAGACATCGAGCATGTCTGCGAAGACCGAGTTGACAAATCGCTGAAAGGCTGCAGGGGCATTGGTGAGACTGAAGGGCATCACCTGCCACTCGTACAAGCCGTAGCGAGTCCTGAAGGCGGTTTTCCACTCATCACCTTCGGCAATGCGAACCAGGTGGTAAGCATGTCTCAGGTCGATTTTAGTATAGACCTTTGCCCGACTCGGAGAGTCGAGTAGGTCGGAGATGAGAGGTAGAGGGTACCGATCCTTCTTTGATATTTTGTTGAGTCCTCGGTAGTCGACGCAGAGTCGGAGAGAGCCGTCCTTCTTCTTGATGAAGAGGACAGGGGCTGCATGGGAGGATGAGGTCGGACGGATGAAACCAAAGCGTAGGTTTTCGTCGATGAATGCCCGAAGGGTTTCGAGCTCGACGGGGGAGAGAGAGTAGAGTCTACCGGGCGGTAGAGGCGCTCCTTCTTCCAGTTCTATCTTGAGGTCATGTTCCCGATGAGGCACGAGTACCGATGCTTTCGCCTTGCTACAGACGTCAGCAAAGTTGTGGTATGCCTCGGGGACAGAGGAGAGGTCGGGAGTAGCGTCGACCGACGCAGCATGAAAGCTACCGTCAGGCTTCAGCTGGATAGAGAACTGTTGAGAGCCATCTAGCTGACAAACCTTCAGAAAGGCTGCAGCGTTGATGAGAGCGATAGGAGGTGCCCGAAGACCGGGAGCCTGAGGCGAGTCGGTCGGGGAAGGAGACGAGACTGACGTAGCGTCGAGTCTCAGCGCGCTCGGTGAGGGCGCTACAGGGTCGGGGAGTGAGCTCGGGGTTGGCACTTGCTGCGTAGATGTTCTGAACTTGATACTGCTCAGTACCCAGTCAATCGACGGATTGTATCGGGTGAGCCAGTTGTGTCCGAGAACGATCTTACAGTCAGAGTCCAATGGGGTGACATAAAATGTCATCGGGGTGACGTCGCCAGAGGGAAAACGGATAGGTAGATCGGTTGCTTCGGTGATTATGGTGGTGGTGGTACCGTCGAATAGACGGAGAACGATCGGGGATACCGAGTAGCGTGAAAGAGTGTTCATATTGGCAAATGACGGATCTACAAAACAGTGGGTAGAACCCAAATCTACTAATGCAGGAAAGGAAGGCATAGTATGGTCAACGATTGTTACAGAGGGTCGGAGAGAATTCAGATCAGAAAGAGTGGCTGCGTTGAGTTGGGCCTCCATAGGTGCACAGTCGGGAACAACACAACTCCCACTCTGTGCGGAGTCTCAGGAGTTGCTATCTATTTTTTTGCCTTGGTGGAGGCCGTTGGTTTGGCTTCCAACATGTTCGTGGTAGTGGCAGTAGCTGTCCTAGCCTTGGCTGCTCGAGAGCCAGACTTGGGGCAGTCCTTGGCCTTGTGGCCAGTTCCACCACAGAACATGCACAGATTCATGTCAAACCTGCACTTGTGTTCCTCAGAGGTCAGCTTGCCGTCCTTGCCAAGCTTGTCTGACAGTTCAGCAGTCTTGCCCAACTTGTTAGTTTTCTGAGTCAGGGTTGACAATGAAGAGGACTGGGCAGCATTGCCCGACAATTTAGCCTTGTTGGTCTTACCCAACTTGGTATTGGGGGTGTTGGTACTAGTGCTGGTAGAGGTCTTGTTCTGACGAGCGACCTCTTCCTTGCGTTCCCAATATCGGGCGTCGATCTCCTGGGTGAGGACGCGAAGACCGTTCAGAGTGCGCGGTTTACCGACGCGGCTTATCTCGTCCTTGATTCGGTCGGGGAGACCTGTGTAGAAGTGATGACGCAGGGCGCCATCGCCGTAGCCCCGAACCTGGGACGCGATACGGTTGAAGTCAACCACGTATCTGTTGGCACAATGGTTTTCCTTCATGCGGAGGTGGTCGAGCTGATGCTCGGCGTCAGCAACTGGGTCGTGGGGACCAAAGGTTGTTTGGAGTTCAATGACGAACTCTTCCCAATCGGTCATCCAGATCGGACGGTTGAGGGGGTCTCCTGCACCGAGTAGGTCTGGCTCGAACCATTCGAGAGCCATTCCTTTGAGGTACGACTGCGCGAACGTGACCTTGGTTCGGTCAGTGCGAAAAGCCTTCGGTCGGTCCTGGAAGTTGAGCTCGCACTGGACTAAGAATGTGCACAACTTCTTTGGATCGGTACCGTCGAAGGTATCGGGTTCGCGCACCTTGGTGCGAGACAAAGACTCAGATGAGCGTGAAGACCGCGTGAGTCTGTCGATAGCGATGGAGAGGTTGTTAAAGATGACTAGACCGGCCTCTTCTTGGTCGGGGATGCCTTCAATGGGGTCTTCACCGCCATCATCAGGGTTGGGGTCGTCGGGGTCGTCGGGACCATCACCGCCGGGACCACCGTCACCGGGGCCATTGTCATCAGGATGGTCACCACCCAGGTCATCGCCGAGGTCTTCGACGAAAGCCCCAGGTGGGCGACGCTGAGCGGGGGAGGAGGCTCTCCGAGCGGAGAAGCCTTGGAATTGGGAGACAGAGTCGGGTGAGCGCCTGAGGCTAGTCAGAGCGCTTAAGGCAGCAGCCCGACGAGTGTCGGATGCTGAGGGTTCTGGGTTGTTTGCGCGAGCAGTGCGTGAGCGAGTTTGGATTGTCCTGGACATAGATGATTGTGAACTCGTACAAGACTTGAGTTCGAATATACTGTCAAGACCGGTTCTTCACCGATCTGATCTCTACGAGGGGTCAGGGGGTCAGGGGTTGGTCTAGCAGTAAGACCGAGATGCTACGTAGCGTAGTCGCGCTTCCCGAGTAATAGGAAGGCCGACCGAGGGTCTGACGGAGAGTCCGAGGGTAAACGGTCTACGACCGAGTGCTTGCACGAGACAGAGACGGAGAGTGCGAAGGGAGAACAGATGAGAAGTATCTTATTCGATATTCGAACTGAAACTACAACAGACCGAGTATCTAGGTATTTATACTGAGTGGAACGGATGAGGCGATGTACGGGAAGTCGGGATTACCGACGAATGACAAGCACAGTCGCGCTGCGCGCTGAGTAAGTACGGTAAGTGCGATAACCGGATTACCGATGAGTATCGTATTAGTAATGCAACGGGACGGGAACGTATAGTAACCAGAAACGAGAAAGGAAACATATTAGGTAATAGTACAGAGAGACAGAACGGACAACACGCTCACCGATCGGTGGCGATACAGGACAGATAGAAAGAAACGGAAAAGGGAGTACATACAATAGACGGACGGCGAACGCGTGGACGCGATCGGACAATAGGGTACAGGGTGATCGGATGTCACGGTCGTGACATCCTCTTCTTCAGCTGGCCCACTTTCACGACTGGGATCAACCTCAGATAGAGTGCGACTCTCAACTTGTTTTCTTTGGCTCTCCTCCTGTTGAAAAGCTCGTTTCTTCGTACAACATACTTCCTCTATGATGTCAAGATAAACACCAAGGGCCTCTCCTAGATTCTTCCCCTTTCGAATGGAGGCTGAGCGACAAAGGATGTCGCGAAGTGATAGAATTGAATCAGCTTTAGATAGGACACCTCGTTTGCAAGATTCAATGGTTTGGTTACATAACTCGACAGATTCGATGTCCGAGAGAAAGCCCTGTACTTCCGAAGAGGTAGCCGGAGCGTCAGATGACTGCTGAATAGACGACATGTAATGTAAAAATTATTGAGTCCGTTAGGGCGATGATGAAATATGACAGCACAAAAGCAGGTCTGACGAAACGATGAGAGCAGGTCAGTGAGAGGACAACCGAATAAAGAACCAACCTACCTGACGAAACGATGGGCGCAGGTCAGAGGGAGGATTGGCACCTCCTGTACCACCGTTCGCCAGATAAGTCGACATGACGACACACCTGACGCAATACATGTGACAAGGGCTCAGGTATCCCCCAATCACCCTGCCTTTCGGCAGGGGTCCCAACTATTAGGCCGCTAATCCGTCTTGGTAGCTCAACTGCCCATTAGCCTAGTAATAAACATAGTCTATACTCAAATAAATAGTTCGTAGTTGTACCCTGTATATTCATCGTGTTTGGACCTGGTTCGCACCCATCCACCCATCGTGGTCACCCCGATCGTCCCAGCCCGCGAATCCTAACAAGTCCCACCAACCCTACTTCGTACAGACAAAAGTCACGTTGTCCCTTCGTCAAACCCAGTGTACGTATTTCCAAATGCGTGATGGATCGCCGATTTTGCCCAAATCCGGAGCGCGATAGTTGTCGTACACTACATTGCAAGTGACTCTACAGCAACAGCAACTCTACAGATCGCAATCCGAGACCCGAATGTGGATGGCGTCCGCACATGCTGTGCCTACTCGTGCACTTCAGCGTGTTCGCTGGGCGGTGGCTAAATCCAACCCCCTTGACCAACCACCTTAGACTCGGACAACACAGAGCGAACAAAACTAAGGCAGAGCGAGACAGAACGAGAAGGTGAGGATCAGCAGGAGGCGGCCGAATTGCAGCCACCTCAAACGTTGTCAACTGGCTAACATACCCTACTACTACGTACGTTGTAACATTTCTCTTGGAGTCTTGTGACTAAATCAATCTCGATGCCTGTCGAATCCCTCGGTGGTGCTACCCAGTGCAACCGTCTCACCATTCCCATCAACCTTCGAGTATCCTTAGCATGTCCTCACCAACCCTTTCTACCTCGTCCGGTCCAGGTGGTCGTTTCGACACCTCTGCCCGAGCATTTGTCCCGAATGCTACCCGGCACAAGATGATTACAATCCGAAACGTGGATGGGACAGAGATCAACCTAGAGTCGCTAAAGAAGCTTAGTCCCCAGCCATCCTCTGTACCGATAGCCGCGCCTTCGCCCATCACGACAGGTCGTCGGATGGCGTCCGTACGCATCGAGAGTGAGGAAGATAAACGGAAGACGCAAGCAAGATTACAGGAGAAGAAGGTTACTACGGAGCGAATGCGTAAGGCGGCAGAAGAGATGGAGAGACAGCGGTTTGAAGAAGCAGAACGGAAAGACAAGAAGGCTGTCAGGATTGATGAGGAATTGCGTAGGTTGGTGGAACGTTTGAAGGAGGTGACGGCCAACCTGGACCTTGAACCTAGTAGAGAGGGCGAGGTCATCGAGAACAGAGGAGTTTCCGAGCAGCCAGTCAATGGTGCCAACAAATCTCTCAAGCAGACAGAGCCCCTTCAGATAGGCACTTCAGAATCAGCAAAACGGCGACTAATTCCCCTCGATATCAATGCTGCCAAGAAGGACAGCTCGTCTCCTCGGCTATCTGCCTTGGTGACGGCCCGCAATATTGATAGACTAGACAAGATCGAATATCCGCAGGGCATCAAGAGCCCCAAGACAGAACTCAACCAAAATGTCAAAGACGGCAAATTCAGGTAATTCTAGACTTTAATACCTCACCATGCAACTCACATGGTTTTCTTGTCCTCAGGTACGACCGCGATTTCCTGCTGCAATTTATGCAGGTCTGTAGAGAGAAACCACCACATCTTCCTGCCTTGGACCTCCTTGGCCTCGAACCTGTCGACCAGGCATCTTACACGATGGCGCACGGGGGATCCGGTCGACATCGTCAGGCATCGGTTGGTGTGTCAGTGTCAGGTTCTCGCTCAGCCTCAATTGGTTTTGGTGTTGGTGGCGGTCTCAAGCCTAGTGCACCTCTCAACCCGTTCAAGATGGGCCAATTCTCTACGTCCGGCAACAAGCTTGCGAGTGAAGAACGTTTCCTGATATCGACGGGTGCTCGCTCAGCCTCTGTTAGCAGTGGTCCTACTGCCGCTGCGATGATACGGATGCCAAGTCAAGGTGGGCCTGATCACACTACTGGCACCAACGGCACCGGTAGCGAGCGTAGGGAGAAGCTTAACGATCCCGGAAAGTCTGCTTTGGCGCAGCATGGCCCAGTTTCTGGATATGGTTCAGCTGCTGGGTCTCCCCTGCTCGAGCCTGTCGACATGAACACCCCGGAGGCAGTCGATCGGAAAGTGAGGGCTCTACTGAACAAACTTACCGTAGCCATAGAGAAGTTCGACTCCATTTCTGACCAGGTCATTTCTTGGGCCAATAAATCCGAAAATGAGCAGGACGGGCGGACGCTAATTCAGGTTATCAGGCTCCTTTTCGAGCAAGCTGCCGACGATGCCAACTGGGGCGAGATATATGCTCGGCTCTGCCGCAAAATGATGGAGAGGATCAGTCCCAAGGTTCAAGATGATGGGGTCAAGAACGCGGATGGAAAACCCACCGCTGGTGGCCAACTTTTCCGCAAGTACCTCCTGAACCAGTGTCAAGAAGCCTTTGAATGCATTTGGGTTGTCAAAGAGACAACGGCACGTGCTGCGGCAGCCAACGAGAAGAAGGGAGACGAGAGAGAGCTGTACTCCGAAGAGTACTACGCTGCCCAAAAGGCCAAATGTCAGGGTCTCGGTCTCATCAAATTCATGGCCGAGCTGTTCAAGCTTCAGATGCTCACGGAACGTATCATGCATGAATGTATCAAGAAACTCCTTGGTAATGTAGATAACCCAGAGGAAGAAGAGATCGAGAGCTTGTGCCAGCTCCTGAGGACCGTTGGTCGACTACTGGATGTCCCCAAGGCACACGCACACATGGACGTGTACTTCTCAAGGATGAAGTGCTCGGCAGGAGCGGCAATGTCAGCTCTCGGATGCAATTCATGCTTCAGGTAGCACCAGTCATTCTTTTGTTGTTATTCCTCTGATCATGGTGGTGTGTATGTTATCAGGATGTGATTGAACTTCGTGAACGGAAATGGCAACCACGCAACACTGCCAATTCTCCGACTACCCTGGCGCAAGTGCACGAAACAGTCCGTATTTTTTCACTTTGCCTGCACATATATTCTTACAGATGTCATTCCCGCAGGCGGCCAAGGATAGGGAAAGGGCTGCACAGGATTCACAGGCACACCGAGGGCAATACAGCATGTCCAGGGGTGGTTCGAAACGAGGCTTGGATCATGGTTCTGAACCTGGTCCTGATGGCTGGGCAGTGGCTGGCGGATCGCAACTAAGACCGCCCCCCAAGGCAGGAGATTTGTCGCAGTTTGGCAAGATCAGCAAGGTCGCCTCCATGGTGATGGGCCCTAGCAGTGTCTTCGCTGGCAAGAAAGACAGCAAACGCGAGTCGATGACGCGCACGAACTCGAGACCTATGTTCTTGATGCTCAGTCAGAACACTGAGTTCGTTGAGACCACGCCAAGTCGCGCACCTAGCCAGAGGCCAAGCATGGACTTGGACATACCGGAGCCTGCACCACAGCACAGGAAGCTCCAACTCCTCCCCCGAATTAAGCCTGCGCTTGGTGGATCGACACCTACTACTTCTGAAGACGAGCCTGAGACTACTCCGGTTACGCAGATGTCGGAAGCCGGTGCCAAGAAGAGGATCGATGAAGATGTCAAGGAGTTCTTCGCCGTCCGGAACCTTGAGGAAGCAGATGTGTACTTCACTGCTCTTACGGAAGAACACCGTTTCCGGTTGGTGGACAAGCTCGTTGGATCAGCATTGGAAAGCAAGGAGGCGGATGCTCGTCTGGTCGCCGAATTCTTTGCTCGACCAGCATCTCAGCGCGAGTGCTCACCGGGTGTCTTCGAGGCTGGGTTCATATCCATAGTTGAACATCTAGATGACATTGCCATCGACGCTTCCAAGGCATTTGAGTATCTTGCTATTATGTTGAAAGGAGCAGGGTTCGACAGGGACAAGGAAAGGCTGAAGCGGATCGCCAAGAAGGCGATGCAGAGTGACCAATCGCTTCAGCTTGTCATGAGTATACTCTCAGCTTCTGTTCCTTCGTCGGGCTCTTTGTTGTACCCACCCGTGAGTGACAGCTCTCGAGTAATGTTTAAACGTGTTGATATTAAGGGATCTACAGCTTCCAGCCATAGTGCGTCGGGACATCAACCAGGTGAATGATTTTGTGTACCCAAGACTCTCAGGATCGTCGGTGCGCCGTCCTGCTTCATGAGTTTTTCTGTTGCACACCTAAAGAATATCGTAGCCTTCTATTTCGAGGCTATCTGGTCCGGTTCCAGCTCAATGCCCTTTCGCATGCGATCTGGACGTGGAGCCGAAACCACTTGGCGGGTTGTCGCCTTCGCGATTGTTTCGGAAACCATATTAATCAGCTTAGGCAAGACGAAGAACAACTTGTACAACTATAACACCTGTATGCATCTGACAAGAAACTGCAAAGTTATATCGGCTGACCTTCTCTGGAAGCTATGATATGACAAAAAAACATGGCTAAACTTGTAGCGACCATTTTGACAACACACCATACAAAGATTCTTTACTCCGTTTACCGGTGTACCAGTGGTGTAGCCTGTGTAATATAGGTAGTTTGATATGCCGTACGACAGCAATCAGTGGTTCTACTGATATTGACTGATTTATTCGTGAATACTTCTCAAGAGAATCGAAGAGCACTACAAACTTTCAGAACAAAGTTCAGACTGCACTCAGTGCCATACCGAGCACTAGAACAAAGAGAACGGTGGGTGAAGATGAGGAGAGCGTAATGAGGCTTGCTGATAATAATGGCATGTACTCACGAACGGCGGGAACGAAGCGGACGACTGGGGGACCTTCCGGTCTTAAGTCCCGGCTGGTGGGGCATTCCAGGAAACGAGACTCGGGCCACAGGGGGCAAGTTACGATAGACGATAGCTAGTAGAGTGCGATACTACGAGGCGCAAAGCCTCGAAGCACTATACGATCGGACCCCTCTTAACCCATACTCTTCGGGAGATATGCTAGATTATGGGTTATCACACCTTAGGCACCAGTTCTCGGTGGCAATAGAGGTCTCTCAGACGGGGTTTTTATGTCGTGAGAAACCCATCTGAGAGACCAACCATCCGCACCGGGATTTGCCGCTCCTATTCGGCTAGTCCCGAATAGTGTTCATTTCGTCGGCTTCACGCCGGCATAGCCTCTATGACCACTCTAGACCCTCCGCCGAGGCTCATCTGAGCCTCCTTGGCTTCTTGATTTTTATTAATAGTTGTTCACCGCTCTAGGTAAGATTACATAAGCGCTACTACTCCCAAAACACGACCGCATTTGGTCAATACCAGAACTGCAATATTCCCACCCTCCTTGTGAGCCTCCTCTGCCTTCCTGTGCCCCATCCCTGGTCCCCATGTACTGTACATAGTATCAGATATGTTATATAAGTATATAGGTGCATAAATGGAGCCTCAAATGAGTGTGCCAGAGGCTCTGGATGGTTGGAGAAATAGTTAGGGGTAAAAGCAAAAAAGGCTTCGCATTTTTGATACATTGGACATATACACTTCTGAATTACATCCCCTTCAAGGGGCCATATGTACCTACAACATATACCAAGTGCATTTGATGGGGTGGAGCCTCTGAAGTGCTGTGTCACATTCTCCTCCTCCTGGTATAACACCCTGGGAGGCTCTTACTGCGAGTGTTGGTACTTTTGGGATGGTTTGTAACTGTATTAGTTTACTATTACCACTTGTCTATCACATAAACTGGGATACAGAGCGCTCTAAAGGTGAGCAGGAGGGCAAACACTACTTTTATGAAAATAGGGGCTTTATCAGTCCCCAGTGCAACCATCCATATTCTGACTATCTAGGAGGCTCTGTAATACTATATAGTAGTTGCCATATCATCACCAAGTTAATAGCTTGATGTGGAAGCGCAGGAGAAGTGAAATGATATGATGGAGGGCGTGGGAAAATGTCCGAAAAAATGTGGAGACTTTGAAAACATATCAAAAATGTGACATAACACACCACACACAGCATTTGGTACTCTACTGGTGGTGGTACTGAGGATCTGACCTATGATGGGATCTTACCATACAGGATATAGCATTAGTTAGCCTGACAGAACCTCTGGACTCCAAACTTAGTGTACAGATTGTGCAATCTGCAGCACTGAAATGCAGGCATTGCACAAGGTGTCCCCTTGTGCTAAATTTTCGCTTTCTGAAGAGTTTATGGTTTATACAAATACTGTGACACATGAAAAGAGTTTGTAATGACACTAGAAAGTCAGTAGCACAATCTATAGACCACCAAATGCTGTGTGTGGTGTGCTATGTCACATTTTTGATATGTTTTCAAAGTCTCCGCATTTTTTCGGACATTTTCCCATGCCCTCCATCATATCATTTCACTTCTCCTGCGCTTCCACATCAAGCTATTAACTTGGTGATGATATGGCAACTACTATATAGTATTACAGAGCCTCCTAGATAGTCAGAATATGGATGGTTGCACTGGGGACTGATAAAGCCCCTATTTTCATAAAAGTAGTGTTTGCCCTCCTGCTCACCTTTAGAGTGCTCTGTATCCCAGTTTATGTGATAGACAAGTGGTAATAGTAAACTAATACAGTTACAAACCATCCCAAAAGTACCAACACTCGCAGTAAGAGCCTCCCAGGGTGTTATACCAGGAGGAGGAGAATGTGACACAGCACTTCAGAGGCTCCACCCCATCAAATGCACTTGGTATATGTTGTAGGTACATATGGCCCCTTGAAGGGGATGTAATTCAGAAATGTATATGTCCAATGTATCAAAAATGCGAAGCCTTTTTTGCTTTTACCCCTAACTATTTCTCCAACCATCCAGAGCCTCTGGCACACTCATTTGAGGCTCCATTTTGTTGAAGTCGCACGTGCACCCGGCGTAAACCGTCGATGAAGTGCGCAAGACTGCGACCCATATTAGTGTAGACTTAGTAATAGTCCTCTTTAGAGTAGATGTTACATGTCACACATCACGCGTCACAGTCATGTGTCACACTATTTGTTGTATATAAACAGTGGACATCGCTTATATAATACAACAGCTCTTAACCAGCTACCGCTACCATCTCTGGTTGTGCACTCCACCCAACAGGTGAGTTGGAGTAGCAGTTCCTCTACGTATATAGGTATTGCTTCAACAGGTTATGAGCCCTGTGAGCGCACTGTGTGCAGCAATGCACCAGACAGCGCTCCAGCTCCCTGAGCGTCGCTTTAATTAGCTTGACGCTATGGACAACAGTGAGCTCCTAGCTGAGCCCCTGCACAGCCACAAGGCGAAGTTGGTCGACGACTTGCGCCAGACAGTGAGCTCCTAGTTGAGCACCTGTACTGCCACAGGCGAAGTTCATCGATGACTTGCACCAACCATGGCGAACATCATCGACGACTTGCGCTGGCAATGACCTAGTCTTGAGTTAGCTGTTGACAGAAGTGCTTTCACTAGCACTCAGGTGTTTCTTCTTTTCTTGCTTGTCCGTTGTCGCATTCACTTGCTGACTCCGTTGACTCCCAACAGAACATCACCATGTCCAGCGCTCTCGACAAGATGGTTCCCGTGTTCACTGGCTCCAACTGGCAGCAGTGGCACACCTCTATGCAGGCCTACCTCCGGGCACAAGGCCAATGGTACGTTTACTCGACGACTCAACCCGTTGCCGGTCACGACGACCGAAAGGAGTGGGACGACAACACCGAGAGAGCACTTGGCAATATCACCTTGCGCCTCGCCCCCTCTATCCAGGTTGCGGTCTCGAATCTCGACAACGTTAAGGACGTCTGGGACCACCTCAAGAAGAACTTCGGCGCCCCCAGTATCGGCTCTGCCTATGCCGAGCTTAGCAAGCTCCTGGCGACTACCATTCCCGCTGGCTCCCACCCCGCTCCGGCTATCACCAAGGTGCTCAGTCACTTCGCTTATCTGAAGGACGCTGGCTTTGAGTTTCCTGCCCCCGTGCAGGCAATGATCATCCTCTGCAAGCTCCCTCCTACTATGGAGGTTGTAGCTCAAATTCTCAGCCAGACATCGCCGGACGAGATCAAAAATCTGAAGCCTGACGGGATCGTAAAGGCCGCCACACTCTCCTTCGAGCAGAAAGGCGCCTCTTCGCATGCCGGTGGTAAGGGCCCTCAGGCCAATAAGCTTAGCACTGTGAAGCGCAAGCCAGCTGACCCCAAGTTCGCTCAGCAGCAGCAGCAGCCCCAGAGGCAGCAGCAGCAGCAAGGCGGGTCCAACGGCGGTGCGAGCAGAAACACTCCTGCCCAAGGACAGGGAGGCCGCACTTGACGCGGCGGCAAGAAGGCTCGCGCTCGCCGCGAAAACGCCCAACAGGCAGCCTTTGCCACTTACGTCCACTACGATGGACCAGAGCCCACCGTCGACCCTCGCGCTTTGGCCCACACTCCCAGTGCTGCCCACTACGGCCCCCCCACATTCGAAAATACCATCAAGGCTTTTGACTTGGCACACCGCTTGGGGGTAGAACCCTCCTGCCAGACCATCCGCACCCTCGACCAAGTTGTGTCGTTGGCGAGTGTGAACCTGGACCAGCCTGAGGCCGGTCCCTCCTCGCTGAAGCGCCCTCGTCTTGAGGAGCGCATCACGATGTATGAGGAGGATGCCATCTCCCTTGGGGATGATGAACCATTCGCCCACGAGCCCTTCGCCGACGACGAGTTCAACGAAATCGACGCGATGGTCCTCGACCGCTACAACGCGACGTCGATGGCAATGGGCACGGAGGCCAGCCTCTTCAGGCAAGTACCTTCTGCATGCGTGCTGACCGACACTGATACGCTCCCTTTACATGTGCGCTTCACGCCGTCACTGTATATAGCGAGTAGTACCTACAATATGTCGTGTCGTGTCCCCTCGAGCAATGCATATATCTGTTCCTGTTCGAATGATGCACGCTGTGCTGGCTGTAAGGGAAAAATGGTCGACGATAGCGAATTATCTGGTGCCTTCTGGCTCTTAGACTCTGGCACATCACGCCACTTCACCAGTGACATAGGCGATTTCGCCTCTTACAACGCGCTAAAGCGAGCACATTACGCCAAAACAGCTAATGGTGTAGCACTGATTGCTGGCATTGGCACAGTATTACTCCGGTGCCTAGACCACAACTCAGGGGATGAGAAAGTCATTACACTCACCCAAGTGCTCCATATGCCAGGTGCTACTGCGCGCCTTATTTCTATGGGCGAAATGCTCCAGCGTAACTATAAAGTCACTGGCGATAAGAGAGGCATTAGCCTCATTCATAAAGCTGAACGCCTATGGTTTGGGCCAGACCCAGAAGACGATCGCAACGTCATTTTCGGGATTAGATCTATCCCGATAATTAGATCTAACTACATTGCCTCCGTGAGCAAAGTCAATTACGACATTATGCACCGGAGATTTGGGCACCCCTCGAAGGAAGTACTCCGACACACGCAAAAGCATACGCAGCGTTTCCCGGAGATCCACTTTCCAACTGAGGATTGTGTTTGCCCTGGATGTGCTCTTGGCAAGATGCCCAATCGAGCTTTCCCAGAGAACGAAAGACGTGCTTCCAAGCCCTTTGAGCTGGTGCACTCTGATCTCAAATCCTTCCCGGTTACGTCGTACCGGAAATTCAAATATGTTATCACCTTCTACGCCGACTATACTTCTCACGCCTGGACTATGCCTCTTCGCTCCAAAGCTGCAGCGATTACGGCTACCAAAGATTTCCTCAAAATGGTGCACGTCCAACATGATACGCACGTCGTTGGATGGATGTCCGATGCCGGCGGAGAGTATAAATCCGATCTATTTGATCGAGCACTCCTTGAGAAAGGAATTAAAATATACCAAAGTGCTCCGAGAACCCCCATGCAGAATGGCTGCGCCGAGCGTTTAGGCCACACTCTCATGGATAAAGCTGAGTCTATGCGGCATCAAGCCTGCATTCCTGACTCCTGGTGGGAATTTGCGTTCGCTCACGCAACTCACCTTTACAACCGTACTCTGGTAGCTCGCCTGCGATGGCGCACCCCCCATGAAATGCTTAAGGGGGAGATGCCTAACATTGACCACCTACGTGTGTTTGGCTGTGGAGCATTTGTATATCTCCCAGCAACGGCTCGAGCAAATAAGATGGCTCCCAAGTCGGAGCTAATGACTTATGTCGGTGTTGCCCCTGGCAATGAGCGCAATTTCTTGTTTATGCGCTCCACCAATGCAGTGTTTACCACTGCCCACGCCGTCTTTGACGAGCGTCACTTCCCTTGCTGCCCCAAAAACAGGCGCGAACCTCTCGAGAACCCTTTCGGAAGGGCAAATCCGAAACCTACCACCGATTGACCAGGGAATCCCCCTGATGATATCGACAGTGATGACGATGTGGAACACGACCATGGCTACCCACATCCCCAAGCGCAGGATGACGATCCAAAGCGCGAGGACCCTGAGGCTCCTGAGGAAGAGCCTAATCAAATAAATCCTCCCCGTATGCCATCTCCAGTGCCTCCACCGGCACCGAGAACGCCTTCACCGGCGAGAAATCCGCCACCTCTGGCACCGCAGCGCCCTGGCCAAGCTGAACGCCGCCAGAATGCGCCGCGACCCCCTGCAGTGAATATCCCTGCCCGCCCCCAACATGAACGTAGAGCGCCATTGCGCCCCGGTAACGTGTATGGTGAGCGGCGACATCCCGTTGAGCAACTCCGGGATATCGAAAGTGCCTCTCGATGGCGAGAAACAGTGGGTGAGGCCCCTAGGCCCCCACAACCAGACACACCAGACCATATCCCTGGTGGTTTCCCCGACACCTCTGCAACACCCAGTGAGGAAGATGTGCAAAAGATGTGCGAGGAAGGGGGAGCAAACCTAGTCCGTTATCTCATGGGCAAAGCCCTCGAAACCCGTGACCCTCAATACGAGAGTGTCCGCAACTGGTCCTATAAGGACATCGCTCGCTTACCCCAAGCTGAGCAGAAACTCTGGTGACTTGCTTGCCAAGAAGAGCTCGACGTGCTGCGAAAGCACAAAGTCTTTGAGCTAGTTGACCGTCCCCGAGACCGGAAGGTCATAAAGAATCAATGTGTCTTCGACGTGAAGTCGGATGGCCACAAGAAAGCCCACTTAGTAGCAAAAGGCTTCTCCCAGGTCGAGGGATTAGATTTTGACCAGGTCTTCTCACCAGTCGTGCGCTTTGAAACAGTGCGCCTCATGCTTGCGCTTGCCGCACTTGAAAACTGGTACATTACTGGACTCAACATTCGGAGCGCCTACTTGTATGGCAAGCTCGACGAAGAGATCTACATGGAACAACCCAAAGGGTTTGCAGTTCCTGGGCAAGAGCGCAAAATGCTCCGCCTCTGGCGTGCCCTCTATGGCCTCAAACAGGCCGGCCTAGCTTGGTGGCGCACACTCGATGAGTCTCTCAAAGAGCTTGGGTTTGAGTGCCTTAAGTCTGAGGCAGGCATCTTCTTCTATAAGAAGAAAGGCACCAACATCATCATCGGTATTATCTATGTTGACGACGCACTCTTCTGTGGCCCTAACAAGGCTGTTGTTGATGCTATTAAAGCGCAGTTCATGCGCAAATGGGAGTGCAGAGACCTTGGAGAACCTAAGGAGTTCCTCCGAATGCGAATCACTCGCAAGGGTCGCGCTATCCACTTGGACCAATGCGCATACCTACAAAAGGTCATCGAACGCTGCGGCATGCTCAATGCAAAGTCCGCAAGCACCCCACTGCCGGCTGGCTACTATGCCGCCAAAAATACAGAGCCTGTTGATGCGGAACTCCGCTCCCGTTTCCAGACAGTTATTGGGTCCCTCCTGTACCTTATGTTAGGCACTAGGCCCGACATTGCTTTTGCAGTCACCCCATCTCTCGCGCCATGCCGCGAACCCATCCCAGGACCACCTCTCCAAAGCGCTCTATATTTGTCGCTACTTAATTGGTACACCTAATTACTCCCTAGTGTACAATGGTGGATCCGGTGCTGGCCTGATCGCATGCACGGACTCAGATTGGGGATCAGACCCTACCTCTCGCCTCTCGCAGACAGGTTTCTACCTGAAACTTGCAGATGGCTTGATCAGTTGGACTTCTCGTGCGCAGAAGACTATTGCATACTCGTCCACCGAAGCTGAATACATGGCTTTGAGCAATTGCGCTCGCCAAGTCACCTGGATTCGGAGTTTACTCAGTGAGCTCGGCTATAAGCTGAAAGCTATCCCGATTTGTGGTGATAATCAGGGGTCCATATTCATGGCATCCAACCCTGTAACGGAGCCTCGCTCCAAGCACATCGACATCCGCTACCACGGAATCCGCGAGTCAGTCGCGAAAGGTAACGTGGAATTATTCTTCATTGATGGTGCTGAGAATCCCGCCGATCTGCTCACCAAGAACTTACCCCGTGAGAAATTCGCGAAGTTCAGAGCTCAACTAGGCTTACAGTTTCCCTCTGGCAGCATCTAGCGCCTTATTCGCTGAAGTGCTCTACGTGCAGCACAGCGAGGGGGAGTGTTGAAGTCGCACGTGCACCCGGCGTAAACCGTTGACGAAGTGCGCGCAAGACTGTGACCCATATTAGTGTAGACTTAGTAATAGTCCTCTTTAGAGTAGATGTTACATGTCACACGTCACGTGTCACAGTCACGTGTCACACTATTTGTTGTATATAAACAGCGGACATCGCTTATATAATACAACAGCTCTTAACCAGCTACCGCTACCATCTCTGGTTGTGCACTCCACCCAACAGGTGAGTTGGAGTAGCAGTTCCTCTACGTATATAGGTATTGCTTCAACACATTTATGCACCTATATACTTATATAACATATCTGATACTATGTACAGTACATGGGGACCAGGGATGGGGCACAGGAAGGCAGAGGAGGCTCACAAGGAGGGTGGGAATATTGCAGTTCTGGTATTGACCAAATGTGGTTGTGTTTTGGGAGTAGCAATGCTTTTTGTGATTATGTAATCCTACAGGAAGTGCAGAAATAAAAACAAATCGAGTGGGGATTAAGCGGAGAATGCTGGGAGGCTCATGGGAGGCTCACCAGAAAGGGATGGGAACCACTCTGTCTATTTCGGGATTTGAGTGGGAGTAGCGCTGAGGGTGGGTATCTCTTAGATGGGTTTTGCCCTACAAAGAAACCCCATCTGAAAAACCATGGGAACATCCTTAAACTGGTGCCTAAGGTGGGTTATCAGGGGTTATGGGGTTGGGGAGGGTACCCCTATTATGTAATAGTCAGAGGGTTCAAAGTTGACATATTTATTGTGTCTATGGTAGTACATTACTGTCCATATACATAAAAACTCTAAATAATCTATTGATGCTGGGGGCCATGTTGTCATCATCATCAATGCAGGTGGCATGGTAGTGGTGGTCACGTCGTCAACACAGGTGACAAGGTGGTTGTGTCAGATCCAGGTGGTGGTGGTGGTGGCTGCACCATTGACACAGGTCATCATCATCATCATTGTTGTTGTTGTTGTTGTCCAAGGGTGGTGGTCACATCATCAATGCAAATGAGAGGGTGGTGGTGGCTGTGTCATCAATGCAAGTTGTCAGCCCATCAGTGTCATCCAAGTAGAGGTCACTGATTGTCGACACAGGTAGCTGCAGGGTGGTGGTTGTGTTCATCAATGAACTTTTGAGATTGTGTGACATG
>JAYMGJ010000560.1:0-22363 GCA_037178675.1 Scleroderma bovista
ACCACCACCAGTCGAGGTGGATGACGAACTGGAGTTTGAAATCTCCAAGATCCTTGACTCCAAGGTTGACCATCGCCACAAATCATGCAAGTTACTCTACTCGGTACAATGGTCCAGTTATGAAGAAACCAACAAAGAAACCTGCTGGCTAGTTGCCATGGAACTAGGCAACACAACGGAACTCTTGGAAGACTACCATGTCCTGTACCCGGACAAACCCAGACCACTCGCATCCATGTAATAGTATTCCCACTCTCTGTTTTTCTTATCTGTTTCCCCTATCTATTTCACTCTGTCTCAAGTATTATCACTCGCTCTCAGTTCCAGTCAACTTTTCTTTATAAAACAAAAGTAAAACTAATTTACAATTTCTATTTACAAGGAGTCTGGACTGGACCAATCACTCTGGCACGCCGCTGTCAGGATTCTCCTGCTCCTCTTGGAGCCCCAGTACCTCCTGTTTGACCTCCTCCGGGTCAACCTCCACCTTGCTATCCTCCGACTCCTCATCTTCGTCCCAGGGCACCATGAAGAAATGGCACTCCTCAAGAAAAGTCTCGAGGCCAGTGCTCAGGTGGTCGTTGGACTGCGATACAGATCGTGTCGAGTCTGCAATCTGGGCCATCTGCCTGGTCATTGCCTCCACTGTGGCTGTCAGCTTGTCCATCTGCTCCAGGAAGGCCCCGGAGTTGAGTTCAGACCTGGAGCTGGACGGACCCACCACCTCCTTGATCTCACCGTTGTCATGCACCAAACATGTTTGGTACTGTGGACATGGAGAAAGTTAGCCGATGAAACTAATGCGAAGAACGCACACCCAAGATCTGTTGAAAGATTGTCCCGACTTGAGGGATACAGACAGCCCTCGCTATCCATATCACGCAAAGTCAAGACTATCCTTATGCAAAGAATGAATACAAGCTTGTCATAGCCATCTATCGCACAAGAATGACTATCCTGGAGCAAGAGATGAATGCCATCGTCTGGCAGTCATCCCTCGCACAAGAACCGCCAAGAAGCAGAAGAATCCAAGGATTGATGATCATTTCAGTATGAGAGAGGAATGCAACCTACTGCAGTCCAACTCCCATACCAGAACAACCAAAGAAGCAGAAGAAACGAAGGAGAAATGAAGGAGAAAAGGAAGAATCATTTTTAGCGCCCAAATGTCAAATTTAGGCACCCAGTGCTGGCATTCCGATATTTTGAATAGCTCCGCCACTTTTGAAGCTATCAATCATGTAACTATACCATCATGGGGCCTAGACCATGGTCTATCTGCCTGTCAAGTTCCGACGTAAATCTGTTCATTTCCCACGGAGATATTCCACCCGCAATCCAGACACCCACTTCATCACTCACTATGGAGTCCGCATTTTCTCTGGAACATTTCTCTGCTATTGCAGCAGACCTCAACTATGTCCTGCTCTTGGGACAGCCTCTCCCTGAGCTCCTGTGTACTGTCTGGTACATATCTTCCCAGCCTTCTCCCTCAGTCCCTCTCGTTCTTGGTCAGCGTGTTCTCCTTGTCAGTCCTGCGTCGCGCACATACTTTGGTCATCTCAAGTCTATCGTTAGACTTGAAAATTTATACCTGGTTGTCTCTGTGTCTCCTGAGTCCTCTGCATATGGTCCTTTCATCCCAGAGTCCTGTCACATCCATCTCGCTCTATCATTCATCTCGCTTCCCTGGACATGTCGAATCCACTACTTGCGATTCTCTTCCCTGCTATCCCGCAACAAACATGAATGAAACAGTGCTCTAGAACCCTTCTTAGGAGCCCTAATAGAGTACAGAACCTTCCCCTTACTGCTCAAGGGAAGACTGCACTTCGGGAGCACCAAATTTCGCGTTTTTGCTCTACAGAAGCTCAATCCAAGGGATTTGTGACACTCTGTGACCAGCTGTGACTCTACTTGTCATTCCAGGCCCCCTGACACTACTCTTCTGGTCAGATCAATTCTTTTATTATCCCCCAGCCACTCCCATCAGTGGCACTGCTTCAGAAGCTCATCTCCAGTGCTGGCCTAAAGCTCCTATATTGCTGTTTATCAGATATATCTTGTATCTGATCATTTCTCTAGGCTCAAGCGCAGTCTAGCATCACTGTCCACTCTATCCCATCACTGTCCATCGCATTTTTGAAGCAGGAACTGTCCCCTTGCTTCCCTGTTGCTCCATCACTGCTGTTACACCCCTGTTGCCAATCTATCATCGCTCTTCAATCCCAGGACTCTTCCTAACCACTGTGGTAGGCTGAAGAGGAGTCAATACAATCCCCAGTCGCATTCCATCCCCATCAGAAGCCCTTCCCTTCCCTCCTGCATCCTGCCTGAAGGCGTGCAGCACATCCCCCTGAGGAGATTAAATACCAGAAACGCAAAGGAAGACCACCACTCGCATATTGCTGTCATTTGGTGTTGGTTGTTGGTTGTTCTGACCTTCCCTCACTTAGGCGCACACCGTCATCAATGACAACCTTTGCCGTTTTCTTCTTCTTCTGCTTTTCACCACCTTGTGGTGACGTCGCTACTCCCTGCTCTTTTGCCTTACCCTTTCCCTTGTCCACTACCAGACCAGGACCCCCCACCTCTGGCCACTCACACTTCTCCTTGAGGCCAGTGCACTTCATGCACACCCACTGTTTTGGCTTCTCCAGGTCACACTTGCACACCGTGCAATGCTTTGTGCAATGCACACATCTACAAAAGAAGTCAGCAAAACAAAAAGCAGAAATAAAATAAAATGAAACTTACCGGACATCTCCTACTGGACTTGCCTCTGGTTCCTCCCTTGCTCTCTTCCTTGATGCCTCCTGCGCCATTGCCTTTTGCTTGGTGGCTACCTCCACCACCCTCTGCTTGGCAGCCACCTCCACTGCCTTCCTCTGCTCTGACTCCACTCTCGCCTTGCGCTCTGCCTCTTCCCTTGCCTTGTGCTCCACCTCCTCACATACCAGCCTCTCCACCTCTTCCCGTCGCCGCTTCTCCTCCCTCTTCACTTGTTTGTGTTGACGACGCTCCTTCACTTTGGCATCGAGAATGTCTGGCTCATCTTCGCTGCTGGACTGCAGTTCCAGTGTCAACACTTTTGTCCAGTCTTTGGCCTCGGCGGTAGGGGCAGTGGGGGTAATGGACTTGGCAGGTGCAGACATATTGTTAGAAGGCAGGAAACTGGGGCAAGAGCAAAAAACTGGTCTGATCTTTATAGATCCAAATTTCATACTCAGACATTCACTCCGGACTCCGCATTGTTTCTAGGCAACCACATGACAGCCTCATTAGGGCCTCATGGGTTTGGCCCCTAAAGGGGGGATACTGTTACGACCATGTCCAACTCCGGATCTTATCCAGTTACTCCGGTTGCATCACAGCCCTACAGCTCAACTCTGGTCACCTGTCCCTTACTCCGGTCACAGACGTGCAGATAACCTTCCACTAACTACGACCCTTGGTCTAGCCTGCATCCAGTCCTTACCACACTTGCCTGTCTACCCTGCCTTGATGTGAGTTCCCCGTGAACTCAATATATCCTAGACCTTGTAGCATTTTCACCAGATCTGATTTATTTTACCTGGACCTGACTTTATTTTCACTGGACCTGACCTAATCCTAACTCTGGTCATCCCTTGTCCACTATTAGGTTGTTCACTTGTCACTGTATGTACTCAACCCTGGTTTCTACTTAGTATAAGTACCCTCTAGTTTACCTTGTACACCTCAGTCTGAAATCAACCATAGTCTCTACTCCAGTTATTGTCTGTCTCTGTCTCTGTCTCCAACTCCTCTTGACTGGAACCTATGCAAGGGATCAACGCTCGTTATCCTTAGTCGTTGAATCCAAATGGTCACCAACTCCGGCCAGACTAATCCCTTGTCCAGCCCTCTGCTCTCTTCCTTCATCTGTTTCCATCTGGACTTGACCAGACCTCTTACCGGAGTAGACCTGGACTTGACACACAGCTATCAAACCTCTCAGATGCAACATTGTGCACAATGAAACCCCTGATCAATGCTAACATGTCAATGCTGCAATGTACATGCCATACATCCACATTGTTGAAGTCACACGTGCACCCAGCGTAAACCGTTGACGAAGTGCACACAAGACTGTGACCCATATTAGTGTAGACTTAGTAATAGTCCTCTTTAGAGTAGATGTTACATGTCACACGTCATGTGTCACAGTCACACATCACACTATTTGTTGTATATAAACTGTGTTCATTGCTTATATAATATAACAGCTCTTGACCAGCTACTGCTACCATCTCAGGTTGTTGTTACGACCATGCCCAACTCCGGGTCCTATCCGGTCACTCCGGTCGCTTCGCAGCTTTACAGCTGAACTCTGGTCGCCCACCAATTACTCCGGTCGCGCTCACGCAGATAACCTTCCGTTAAGCACGACCCTTGGTCTATGCTCTATTCGTTCGTTACCACACCTCGCCGTCAACCCTGCTTGGTCGTGAGTTCTCCGTGTACTTGTTATATCTCCTGCCTTGTGTTATTTTCACCGGACCTGATTTATTTTACCCGGACCTGACTTTATTTTCATCGGACCTGACCTAGTACTTTCTCCGGTTGTCCCTTGTCCGCTATTAGGCCGTTTACTTGTCACCGTATATACTCGCCCCTAGTTTGCACTTAGTATAAGTACTCTGTAGATTATCCTGTACTCCTCAGTCTGAAATCAACCATAGTCTCTACTCCTGATCTCGCCCGTCTCCGTCTCTGTCTCCGTCTCCCCTTCTTGACCGGAACCTACGCAAGGGATCAACGCTCGTTATCCTTAGTCGTTGAATCCAAGCGGTCACCAACTCCGGCCGGACTAATCTCTCGTCCAGCCCTCTGCCCTCTTCCTTCGTCCGCTTCTGTCCGGACTTGACCGGACCCCCTACCGGAGTAGACCCGGACTTGACAGTTGTGCACTCCACCGAACAGGTGAGTTGGAGTAGCAGTTCCTCTACATATATAGGTATTGCTTCAACAGGTTATGAGCCCTGTGAGCACACTGTGTGCAGCAATGCACCAGACAGCACTCCAGCTCCCTGAGCATCGCTTTAACTAGCTCAATGCTGTGGACCACAGTGAGCTCCTAGCTGAGCCCCTGCACAGCCACAAGGTGAAGTTGGTTGACGACTTGCGCCAGACAGTGAGCTCCTAGTTGAGCACCTGTATTGCCCCAGGTGAAGTTCATTGATGACTTGTGCCAATCATGGCGAACATCATTGACAACTTGCGCATGACCTAGTCTGGCGGGTTGCTCACTGGTGAAGGTGTTGTGAGTCAAAGTGAGGATTTGGGTCAGAGTAATAACCCAAACACAACACCAACAAAGGACTACGAAAATGTGCAAGTGGTGGTTTACCTCCGTGGTGTCCAGAGAGGATGTGCTGAGGAGGGGGGAAGGGGATCTACACCAACAGGGTGATGCAGACGGTGATGCAGGATACTCCTGGGGTACAGGAGTAATAGAAGACGAAGGGGATAGGGGTCTGGACTCTTCCTAAAGCCTAGGAAGTGTCAAAGCAGGGATTGGGTAGACTGAGACTGAAACAGCGATACTACACCTAGAGATTGGTGCAGCAAGGGGACAAGGGGGCTCCTGACATCCAGAAGCAATGAGAGATGAAGGATTGACTGGCTAGACTCCGATTGAGCCTAGAGAAACACTTGGACTTGAATAGACTGAATAAACTTGAGATATCAGAGCCTTTAGACCTTCATTGAAGCCTACAAGACTCAAAGAACTGAGGGGATACTGACTGAGAGAGTCTGAGAGAGGGATAATTTCATGCAATTGGATCTTTTTTTTCACTGAGCTGAGCCCAGGGGTTTAAATACATGGGGGGGCACAGCATTAAAGTACAAAAAAAGAAGGGAGTAAGCAGAATTTGTCAATGATTGGTAATGGATTGGTAAGAGCTTTGTAAGGGGTTTGTAAGCGATCAGTAAGCAAGGGATAAGCAGGAATGAGTAAGCATAGGGAGCACGAATAAGCTGCTGAGTAAAGGAATGAGTAAGCTGCATGACAAGATTGATTGGTAAGGGAGTGAGTCATCAGCTGAGTAATACTGATGACAAGAGAGCATCAGTAAGCAAGGGATGAGTCACTGCACAGCAAAAGGAGTCATTGATGCACAGCCTAAGAAGTTTGATGGGGGGCTGTGTACCATCAGGAATTTGATGGGACAACAATGGGGAAGATCTGAGATAAACAGGGGGATTGATCTGAGACAAAACAGCCACAAGAAGGGTACCAGGGGTCCAGAGGTCTTTTGGGGGGTCAGCATACACTAAGGTATAGTGCATGTGTTCTAGCGCCACTGTAGCGCAACCATGGGCTCCCTTGATGAGCTCTCTTCTGGGAAAGAACAAGAGAGGGTTCTTCTTCCTAATAGCACTATAAAGTGGGGGCATTACTGTCATGGTGCTGGGGGACGTCATCTGAAAGTAGGGAAGTGGATAGAGTACTGAATTTGATGCATCCAGAGAAGCGAGACGAACGACAGAGGAAGATGGACATGGCAAGTATCTGGGAGGAAGGGACCATAGGCTGAGGGCTCAGGGGACACAGAGACAACCAGAGAAGACTTCTCAAGCTTGACAATAGACCTAAGATGACCAAAGTACATCCTTGACGCAGGACTGACGAGGAGAACGTGCTGACTGAGAATGAGAGGGACTGAGGGAGCAGGCTGGGAAGATATGTGCCAGGCAGTGCATGGGAACTCTTGGAGAGGCTGTCCTAAGATCAGGACATAGTGGAGATCTGCAGCAATAGCAGAGAAATGATCCAGAGAAAATACAGACTCCATAGTGAGTGATGAAGTGAATGTCTGGATTGCGGGGGGAATATCTCCATGGGAAATGAACAGATTTGCATCAGAACTTGACAGGCAGATAGACCACGTTCTAGGCTCTCTGACAGTATAGTCATGTGCCTGATAGCTTCAGAAACGATTGAGCTATTCAAAATATCGGAATGCTGGCACTGGGCGCCTAAAAATGACATTTGGGTGCTAAAAATCATTTCTTCTCTTTCTCCTTCGTTGCTCCATCAATTCTTCGGCTTCTTTGATCGTTCTGGTATGGGAGTTGGACTGCAGATGTGTGCATTCCTTTCTCATACCACAATTAATGTTATTCCTTCAGTTTCTTCTGCTTCTTGGTGGTTCTCATGCGATAGATGACTGTCTGCATTGGCATTCATCTCTCACATCAGGATAGTCTTCTTGTGTGATAGATGGCTACGATGAGGGTCCGTCGTGCTTATCCTTTGCATAAGGATCATTCAATATAGGTGTTATCTTCCATGTTCACTGTACCAAACCTGTTTGGTGCGTGACACTGGTCTAGTCATTTTCAATAACCTCTCCATCGCTATTGACAGACTTGCGTGATCTTCGCACTCATCTGATTCTTTGTCTCACACCAAGGTGCACGAGCCCGACACCTTCAACAGGACTGATCCAAAGAAGTTGTGCACATTGCTAGTCCAGTGCGAGCTCAACTTCCAGGACCGACTGAAGGTCTTTCGCACTGACCGAACCAAGGTCACTTTCACACAGTCCTATCTGAAGGGAATGGCTCTCAAATGGTTCGAGCCAGACCTACTCGGTGCTGGAGACCCCCACAACCATCCGATCTGGATGACTGATTGGGAAGAGTTCATTATCGAACTCCAAACAACCTTTGGTCCCCACGACCCTGTTGCCAAAACCAAGCATCAGCTCGGCCACCTCCACATGAAGGAAAACCATTGTGCCAATTGATACATGGTTGACTTCAACCGTATCGTGTCCCAGGTTTGGGGCTATGGCAATGGCGCCCTGCATCATCACTTCTATACAGGTCTCCCCAACCGAATCAAGGACAAGATAAGCCACATCGGTAAACCGCGCACTCTGAACAGTCTCTGCGTCACCTATATGGCACCACTTATGTCACCTGTTAGTAACGTGACTGTACCACTGTCCCTTCACTAATCAGAGAGAAAGACCTACTACAGCCACTTCAGCAATTACTGCAGCACTCAGGAGTGACTTCAGCTGGGGGGGAAACAAGTCCTAATTAGATTACCAGATAATGTAGATAAGTGTAGATAAGGTTATGGTTATGTCAGCATCAGCCCGGACCAGACAGTTATTCTGGTCGTGCCCTCATTGTTTCCCACAACGTCAAATGCCCTTTGCTCATCGTCCTGCACAGTGAGCACACAACTTCGTCAATTATCACTCATTTCTCATGCGCTTTTTTTTTGTTCTTTCACTGTACTGAATTACCATGCTATCTAAGTAGTTGTCCTGCAGTGATTAGTGATAAATAGTGTAGTAACTGAAACCTAGATGCGTGGCAATTATCAGAACAACGTTCCGACCACTTCCGGTTGATCAACACGTGATGTTTCGACGTGTCACGTTGCCATTTCATTTCTGTAATATTAATTTGTTGACCAGGCTGTGCAAATCACCACATAGCAGCTTACTAAGCTCCCCATCACCTCCCTGTTTGCATGCTGTCTTCCCTGTTATCCTCCCGCTGTCCTCCCCGCTGTCCTCCTGTCCTCCTCATTGTCTTTGTTACTTCTCTCTGCTTCTCACCCCATCGATGAACTGCCCTTCAATCCATGAATTGACCAGTTTAAGCGCGATATGGGACCATTGGGATGGATATCAAGGTGAAGTCAATAGTAGTGGCATCGACACTGATTGTTTTCTAGGACTATCACGAGCATCTCGCCGTGCTGGGATGATTTTAATTGGGGAGACTGGCTTGAGAATGACTACAGCAGATATGATATGACTGCCTCGACACCGTACGTCCTTTTTTCATTGTGTTCACTGAGTCTTTATTTTTCGCTCAAGCAGACTGATGTACTACAACTTTACCCATAGACACTGTTGTAGATGGGAATGGAGCCCCTTGTTGATCACAGTGGTGAGTATTTGACGATTTCAAACCTTCTCAAGTAATGGTGTCACACTGACAATATAATACAATTGTAGGACGCCTCTCACGACTGTAATCAGGCGGATAATCGGTTTAAGAACGACCACAACACATTGGACATATGGAAGCAGTTCTATTGGTGTGTGTCTCATGACAACTATATCATATATATCCTGATCAGAATCCCAGAGTGTTTGCCCAGCGTCCGTGTGCTGAGACTCGACCAGCCATCTCCCAAATTCCGCAAACTGAAGAGCTTTTCAAAAATGACAACTGTACCATATATCCTGATCAGAATCCAGGAGCGTTTGCCCAGCATACAAGCAACTACTTGTCAACATGGATGTGACGGCTGGGATCATGTGGGTCATTTTCTGTAGTGGGGAATGTAACTCATTGTTCTCTTATCAGGTACCAGGAAGGTCACTTCATTGATGTAGTATTTAGTGTCTTGGAAAAAAAAAGTGTCCGTGCACCGAGACTTGACCCACCGTCTCTCGAATTTCACAAACTGAAAAGCTTTCAAAGCCGTGTTTGTTAGCGTCGAGCACATGAGGTCGCGAACAAGCATCATTGGCATTGTTCCACGTGTTGGTTATTATGAATTTAAGAAGGATACAGATTCTGGAGAGATGACTGTTCAGGTATGGCCTTATCCTCAACGGCTCATGAACATCGCAAAACATATTGAAGTACTCGGATACCATCAGAATCACGTTGAAAGGCAGTAAAGAAAAGGCCTCAGCAGCAATGTAACATTGTCGCCCATTCAGCTGTGCATGTTGTTTATGCTAATTGTGATGTTGCATCGCAGTACCATCAACATGAAGCACCTTCAACCTCGATTGCATGTCCTTGGGGCGAACATAAGCTGTGAGGCAGGGTTGGAGTTCTCATGTCGTATGTCATTGAGGCCCTGTGGAGAGCTTGGGTAGAAGTTGAATGCAAAAGCACTGAGTGCCGACCAGTGGTGCAGAGGGAGAGAAAGAGGCCGACTAACCCTACTGGCACTGTTAACACAATACAACACTTTGTCACTAGTACATCAACTGTACCCAAATATATCTGCTCTCTACTTTGGTGGGCATACATCACTTGTATAAAATAAAATGAAAGAACACTTTGCTGGTGATTATCATGCCGCACTGTTGCCCTCATCACCATCACTGTTGTTGCCATTATCATTTGTATCGGAGGTAATAGTTGCAGCGCTCTTCTCAGTCCCCTGCAAAGTGCACTTCTTGTGTGGCTTGTAGACTTGTTCCCCCTGAGCATGGTGCTCACTGTTGAGGAGGATCCTTCTTTGTCTGTCCTCTTCACTAAGCTTCTTCCAGTGACAGACCTTAGTAATTAATGCAACAAGTAATTCTTGTACTCGGTCACGCCCACCAAGTTGCCCAGGGTTGCAGATAGGCAGAAGGTCACGCAGCCAACCAATGAGCTCCATGGCGAATTTTTCAACGATTTTGTGTTCATAGTTGTTGTAGTTCATGCATACAGTCCTGTTGACACCGTTGTCCTGCAAAACATCACCTAGTAAATGTTGGATGTGAGGTTTATACAATAATTTGAACAGTAGAAATAGTGACTTACCTAAACCCTTCTGAATGGTGCTACGACAGTCTCCGACTAACTTGTTCAATGGACGGGACTCGTGTTGAAGAGCAGAATCAATGTTGTCAGCTGATGAATAATGGATCAAACAATTATGCAGTAGCTTTAAAGTAATTACCAAGGCCTGAAACAACAAAGGACTCGAGTTTGAGAGCTAAGCGGCGAGGTTCAAGATCCAACACCGAGCGGACAAACTTGTCGCCCTTCGGAGAGAAGAATATTTTGGGTGCGCTGTCATGCACCAAACATGTTTGGTACTGTGGACATGGAGAAAGTTAGCCGATGAAACTAATGCGAAGAACGCACCCAAGATCTGTTGAAAGATTGTCCCCACTTGAGGGATACAGACAGCCCTTGCTATCCATATCACGCAAAGTCAAGACTATCCTTATGCAAAGAATGAATACAAGCTCATTGTAGCCATCTATCGCACAAGAATGACTATCCTGGAGCAAGAGATGAATGCCATTGTCTGGCAGTCATCCCTCACACAAGAACCACCAAGAAGCAGAAGAATCCAAGGATTAATGATCATTTCAGTATGAGAGAGGAATGCAACCCACTGCAGTCCAACTCCCATACCAGAACAACCAAAGAAGCAGAAGAAACAATAGAGAAACAAAGGAGAAAAGGAAGAATCATTTTTAGCGCCCAAATGTCAAATTTAGGCGCCCAGTGCCGGCATTCCGATATTTTGAATAGCTCCGCCATTTTTGAAGCTATCAATCATGTGACTATACCATCATGGAGCCTAGACCGTGGTCTATCTGCCTGTCAAGTTCCGACGTAAATCTGTTCATTTCCCACGGAGATATTCCACCCGCAATCCAGACACCCACTTCATCACTCACTATGGAGTCTGCATTTTCTCTGGAACGTTTCTCTGCTATTGCAGCAGACCTCAACTATGTCCTGCTCTTGGGACAGCCTCTCCCTGAGCTCCTGTGTACTGTCTGGTACATATCTTCCCAGCCTGCTCCCCCAGTACCTCTCGTTCTCAGTCAGCGCGTTCTCCTCGTCAGTCCTGCGTCACGCACATACTTTGGTCATCTCATGTTACGGACCGACTTTTTATCTTATCTAATCTGCGGTTAGATAGCGTTTATCTTATCTTAGTGTACAGCCTCTATCTTATCTACCTAGTCTAGACCTGCACCTCGTGCTGTACACGCTGCTACTCTTGACATCATTAGGCATAGCCTTAGCTCCAAAGTGATGTCATTACATAGCCTTCTGCCTGCACGTAGCCTCATGGATAGCCTCGCGTAGCCCTCGTGTATAGTAGCATATATACCATGCAATCCAGCACCCAGAGGCTCCCCATTCGAGCTCATCTTGGGTCTTTGCTCTAGATACTCGCATCCTATCCCCTCAGAGTCTTAGTGTGTGGTCGGATCCTTGGTGTTTGCCTAGGGTCGTCTCACCTGAGCTCGAATCTAAACCATCTACTTGTTCTTCCACACGCTGTTCCCCAGCCTAGTAAAGGGAAACTATACCCGGACTCCAGGGTTAAGGAGCTTCATCTTCACACCTTCCGTTTCGTTCACGGCCAGCCTTTAGTGCTGTTCCCGTAGTGCTTCGGCATTGGGAGTTCTTAGCACCGCATCCTTTATGTACTGTACACCAGCCCAGGGTCGTGCCTGGTGTCTGAAGGTTGGCGCCCGTTCAAGAGAGGTTTGCAGCCTCAAGGCGATTGAGACATATGTACAGTCATCCCCTGGCACTTGAAACACCACTGGCACTTGAAACAAATAGCTCCCATGTCTGATGTCTGCATACAACACATGATACAATTATTGTAGGATGTCAGGACATACCTCCAGTATAATATACAGTAGTCATGGATGTCCTTACATTGGAACTTGTCATAGTGATGAGTATTTAGTAGTGAAATTTGTACTAATTACCACTATATAGCTGAAATATTGAAATGCTTGTAAATCAACTGTGCACACAAGTTAGACAAAGCTATTAGCATGATGTTCGAACCACCCAACATCTTGATCGGAGTGTATTGGCTTTGCCAGCAATATGCCGGTGGGGCATGTCAGGAGGGGCAGCTGTGTCACTAAGATATGCCTTATTTAGAAATGCACTAGTACACACTAATACGCGAGCAGTCGTGTCAAACCAAGTGCAGCAGGGCATGTCAGAGTTAGATGCAACAACCTGCAGTGCCATGGGTGGACATGCTAAATCCAATGCCGAAAAAAACAGCATCAAAATGTCAAACCAGGAGGAAGGCCTGGCATATGCAACGAAGCTACACCAAGAAGACATGGAAAAAGATGAAAAAGGCAGGCGAAGTTTACGAACTCTATGTCGGGAGGCAGAAAAGGAGATGAAGAAGATGGGGAGAAATGTGACTATTAGCCATGTTACACTCAAGAGACGGCTTGATGGCGGGAGAAGTTGTCAGCAAGCAAACATAGAAAACCATGGATGGCTTACCACGGAAGAAGAAGAGACACTTGTCACCTACTGCGTTGAACTTGCTGCGCGAGGATTCCCGCTCTCACATGAAACCCTCAAGTATCATGCTGATTCAGTTGCACAGGCCCGACTTGGGGATAGATTTCCAGATTCTGGGGTTGGAAATAACTGGACAGACCGGTTTCTCACTCGTCATTCACAGCAACTGGGAACTTATTGGAGCTCACCTTTGGACAGTAATCGAGGTCGTGCCGTGAATGAGAACACCCACAAGTCATGGTGTGCTCTGCTCAAAGACACACTCGAGAAGTATGTTATCAAAGAGGACTGTATTTGGGGTGCAGATGAGACTGGCTTTCAGCCCGGTCATGGCTTGAAGCATAGAGTCATCGGCGCTGCAAAACAAAAGATTCAGCATGAACAGAGTGAAGGAAATAAAGAGAATATTACTGTCCTTGTTGCTATCTGTGCGGATGGCAGCAGTATCCCACCAACAATTATTTACAAGGGCCAATCATTTTCGACCAACTGGCACCAAGATAACACACTGCAGGCATCGTGAGTGAATCATGTCTACTACAAGAATGTGGCTGATCAACTTACTTCATTGAAGTATTGCCCACTCGCCGAAAGGATGGACTGATGGCATCATTGGGAAGCTCTGGATTGAAGATTTCAATAAGAAGACTCACGATAAGGCGAACGGACGCACACGCCTCCTTCTCGTTGATGGGCACAACTCACATTACACTAAGGGCTTCCTTGACCATGCTCGTGAACATAATATTCATGTTCTTTGTTATCCTGCACACTCAACACACATATATCAAGGCCTCGATGTCGTGGTATTTGGACCCTTGAAGCAGGCATGGAGTGATGAACAGAGGCGGTTCTTTGGAACAAAAAGGCGACGTGTTACGAAGGAAAACTTTACTTCAATTTACGGAAGGGCTCACCTGAAGACACTGACACCGGAACTCATCCGTTCAGCCTTTAAGTTGACGGGTGTGTGGCCATTTGATCCCAATCGTGTAACGAAAAAGATGATGGCTCCAAGTTTGGAGACATCGTCACAGGGCTGCTTGCCACTTCCACAGCCCAGCCCTGTTCGTGCACTGTCATCTGCTATTCATCAGTATCAAAAAAGCAAACCCAGTACTGACATTCCATGCACTCCCGGACCATCACAGCTGTCCATCAACTCTGATGATCCGTTCATTGCTGCACAAACTCCCTTTGACCGACAACCACTGGCTACATTGCCTGAAAGTCGACCATCTTGGCACACTGCTGCTAGTGATGTAGTGGAATCACTTGGATCCACATCAGCTTCGTTTCTAGTGGATAACACACCCATTACCTCGACCCATCGCCTCCCGGAATACACACCTTCATTAATCTCACCTACACGGAAGCGCACGCATGAGCTACTCAACGAAACACCACAAAATGCAATGGAACTGGCTTACCAATGTGCACTGCGAGACTCGTATGAACGAGAAGCAGGATACAAGACTACATTGCTCGGAATGCAGTCTTCAGCTGTCTTGCATGCGATGTATTGCAACCGTCTTTCTGAACAGCTAGCTGCGCAAGAAGAAAGGCAGAAGAAAAAGAAAAAAGGTCAGCTAAATGGAGACGGACTGCCAAAGCTGCTCACTGGCGATGAATTTTATGCACGGGTAGTTGAGCACGACAAAGCGGTCGAACAGGACAAAGTGGACCGTGAAAATCGCCAGAAACAACGCGAGGCGCAATCCCAACTCACGGCAACCTGGAAACAAGCTGATGAAGCACGGAAAGAAAGGAACAAGGCACAAAAAGAAGCTTACCATGATGCGCTGCGTCTCTGGGAAGCAGAAAGGGAACTTGCGAAACTCGAGAAGCGGCGACCTGGCCGGGCAAAACCAAAGCGGGGGCAGTTGGAAAAGGTGGCCAAGAAGCCTAGAGTGGACTCAAGGGTAGCCGCTAATGATGGGAACTGTGAGGACGAGGAAGGAGATGAAGGAGATGAAGGCCATGGTGCGAGCGATGGAGAAGAAAGTGACGAGGAGTAACTTCCACGGAGATATGATAAGGGGCGATAACAGGATGACTAAGATCGATGTGCTGTAATATACCTTATTTGGTGCTGTTTCAGGTGGTGAAGCGAAGATAAGGCAATGGCCTTTCGTTGCAACTTTCTCATTGAAGTGTGACTATTGACATTCATCGTGAACTTGGATAATACATGTACTAGTACCCTACTAGGTCAGTCACCACTTCGATCTTGAATATTTACGTTGTTGTGGTTGCTGGAGTTAGCTGTTTCAAGTGCCAGGGGATGACTGTACTCAGTAGTTCCTGCGTCCGTGCAGAGGTAGACCTTGTGATCTGCAGCCACTAGCCGTTTGTTCTTTGCATAGCTGTGCCACTGCCCTGACCCGGCGAGCGCGACAGGCGAACAAAGTCTTACACTTAGTTTAGTGGAACACCTGTGGGGATCTAGTCCCGGAATAGCTTTACTCCTACGTCACCCCTTATGTTAGTCACCATACCTTACCAGTTCCCTCGTCACCTCGTCGAAGAGCAACAGGAGCGCTTGGTGATCATTTACGGTCCCCGCCCTGACACCCTTGTCAAAGTACAAGAAAGGGAGTCGGCGATCGAAGAAGAATTCCAGTTTACCAATGCCGTTGCCGCCTACAGTCGCCTTGTCAGCGACTTCGAAGTCCAAGTCCTCCTCGGCTTCCACCGTTCCCTTCCTGTCCCGCCCCTGCCAGACCTCCCGCTCACTCGCCGCCACACGTTCCGGTCCTCCCGCCTTCGACCAGTTAAACAAAGACCTACCCCCTATTCCTGTCTCCACCCCTACTAGGTCGTCATGGCAGACCTCAACCAGCTCCTCGGACAGCTTATCCAGGGGCAAATTAACCTCCAAGCACATATCGTGGCCCTTGCGGCTGCACAGCCTCAGCCTGCACCGCCGCCGCGCAAGAAGGTGGTCGCGGATCCCGGGAGTTATGATGGCTCCCCGCAAAAGTTTCACGAGTGGTGGTCTAAGGTCAAGATCTGGTTACAGATCTCAATGGAGGGGGCAACCGACGCCCAGGTCACCGCTGCAGTACTCTCTCGGCTTACTGGCCCGAAAGCTGGTCGGTGGGCTCAGGTCCGTCTGGACAGCTGCATGGCGGCAGCCCAGGCCGTCGCCAACGCCCCGCCCGTCCCAGCTGGACAACCCGTGCCCCCCCCAGCATGGCCCGCTTGGGATGACTTCTCGGAGGAGATAGAAAGGTTCTTTCTCCCCGGTAATAACGCCGAGTGGGCATGTGCCCAGCTTCTCTGCCTTAGGCAGGGCCCGAGGCAGAGAATAGACGATTTCTTAGTGCAGTTCAAGGCGCTCAAAAACCAAGGTGGCTGCGTAGATGATTACGCTCGTGATCTGCTTGAACGTGCGCTCCAGAGGAAACTCTTGGAGCAGATTTATATACAGGGGATGCATCGGGACACGTATGTCCGCCTTGCAAACTCTGCTCGTGCAATGGGAAGAGCCCAGGAACTCTTTCTCATCAACCTCCAAGGGCAAGGCTCAGCCCGATATTACCAGGGTCAAAACTATTCGTCTTCAGCCGCATCTGCGAGTGGTGTCCCTATGGATATAGGTGCCGCGGAGACAAACCAGCAAAGGGGTAAAGGGCCCCAATGCTACAATTACCAATTATTTGGCCACATCGCACGTGAGTGCACAAAGCCGCGCCGCCCTCGTCGTGGGCAACCACAAGCACGGGCAATGCAAGCCCAGCCGGAGGATGACCGGTTAAATGCAGTCAGAGGAATGACGTTTGCAGAGATGCAGGCGTTCTTCAGGGATTTAAAAGATTAGGGAGTGAGGATAAATCGGGCATCCTCGCTCTCAAGTCTTCTTTGGACTTAGCTGTACGTATACTGGACTATAGACTTTCTCGTGCTACTACTCCTGCAGTGCAGGAAATATTTAAATACCGCATTGCTTTGCTATGTACAAAAATAGCGAAAACCCACAAAAAAGTGTCTTCTGTAGTTTCTCCTGTCTCGGTTTCTCCTTCTCACTTTTCTGTTTTGTCGGTCGATACTATGGACTGTGATTCAGACTGTACTGTACCTTCTAAGGGGGTCCCTGCAAAGGGCTCGGCGCCGGAAGTAAAATTGAGCGTGCTTAATTCCCGATCAAATAAAAAAGTTTCTTCTCCTTCTTTGGCATCTAAGGAACCGGAAAGTCCTGCCGGCAACTCGGAAGTTTTTATGGACTTACGAAGGTCCTTCACAATGGAACGTGAAGTGACGGTACCGGTCTGCATCTGCGGACCGCTTAATACTATAAAGGTAGATGCTCTGCTAGACAGTGGTGCTACTGGTTGTTTTGTTGACAAGAGCTGGGCTCTTGATCGACGGCTTCAGTTATCTAAGCTGGTGAAACCCGTCCCTGTGCTTAATGTAGATGGCACTAGGAATCAGGACGGTGACATCACACATTATGTATTGTTAACAGTCGGTATTGGAAAACATGCTGAAAAGCTGTGGTGTGCCGTCACATGCCTTGGAAAAGTGCCACTTATCCTTGGCCACACCTGGCTTCAGAAGCACAACCCTGATATAGATTGGGTAACCGGCAAAGTTAATTTAACTAAGTGTCCTCCAGAGTGCAAGTCACTTTTGGAAACACGCTTTGCTAAGTTATTACGAGAAAATGAATCTCAGGAAACTTGGGTGCAAGCTTTAAAAGCTCACGAATCAAAGGTCACTATCGATGAGTCGACCCTAGAGGAAGCTCAGAAGCAGGTGCCTAAAGAGTACTGGGAGTTCTTAGACGTATTTAGTAAAAAGTCATCAGAGCACATGCCACTAAGAAAACCTTGGGATCATGGAATTGATCTAAAAGAAGACTTCCCGCCCAAAAAGGGAAGACTTATCCCACTCTCTGTTGATGAACAAAAAGAAGTTGAATCGTTCCTTAATGATCAACTCACTAAAGGATATATTCGGCCTTCTATTAGTCAACAGACGTCACCGGTCTTCTTTATCCCGAAAAAGGACGGCAAGAAGCGCATGGTACAGGATTACCGCTATGTAAACGACTGGACGATTAAGAATAACTATCCGCTGCCGCTTATTTCTCAGCTTGTTGACAAGCTTAAGGGTTGTAAACTCTTCACGAAGATGGATCTTCGTTGGGGTTACAACAATGTGAGAATCCGCGAAGGTGATGAATGGAAAGCTGCATTTGTAACGCACAAAGGGGCTTTCGAGCCATTAGTTATGTATTTTGGTCTCTGTAATTCACCCGCAACATTCCAGAAGATGATGAATGAGATCTTCCACGATATGTTGGATGTCTGCGTGGTGTATATCAACGACCTTATGATATTCATGGATACAGACAATCAGGAAAAGCATGATAGAATTGTGCTGGAAGTTTTGAAACGTTTACGCGACAATGACTTGTTCGTCAAACCAGAGAAGTGTCGCTTCAGAGTCACTGAAGTCGACTTCCTCGGTATGATCGTGTCACGTGAAGGAATCAAAATGGACCCTGAGAAAGTTAATGCTATTTTGAAGTGGCCTGAGCCAACGAACGTAAAACAGGTTCGCGCGTTCCTAGGTCTCGGCAATTTCTATAGATGCTTCATTAAAGATTATGCAATCATGGCTAGGCCCATGACAGACCTTACGTGTAAAGATACGGTATTTAACTTTGGAGAAAAGGAACGTGCTGCGTTTGAAGCTTTGAAAGCTGCCTTTACTCGTGCCCCGGTACTTCAGTATCCCGACCAGGACCGCGAATTCCGCCTTGAAACCGATGCATCTGAGTTCGCCGTCGGGGGAGTGATATCCATGAAGTGCGAAGACGGCGAATTCAGACCCGTCGCGTACATGTCACATTCCATGACACCTCCAGAACGAAATTATCCTATTCACGATAAAGAGATGCTGGCCATCATAAAAGCAACTGAGGCCTGGCGCCATTATCTCGAGGCCACTCCTTATGCCTTTGAGATCTACACGGACCACCATAATTTAACGTACTTTACCAAGTCACAGAACCTGTCTAAGCGACAAGCGCGCTGGCAGATGTGGATGATGCGGTTTAACTATTCACTTATCTATAGGAAAGGAACCCAGATGCACGTTGCAGATCCGCTTAGCAGGCGATCGGACCATTACGTATCCAGTTTCGATGACAATAAGGACCAGGTCCTGTTAAACCCGGTATCTATTAAACTGATCGACATCACTGGTCAGTCTTACGAAGAGCAACAGTCGCTCATTACAAACTTTCACGATACTCCTGTTGCTGGTCATAAAGGAGTAAAAGCTACGTATAACGCGCTCAGGAAGCATTATTCTTGGAAAGGGATGAAAGAGCAGATTCAAACCTACGTAAAGCACTGTCAAAAGTGCCAACAGTCCAAGGTGTCAAATCAAAAGACTTCTGGAAGTCTTGTTCCTCTCCCTACCCCTAGCGGCCCGTGGCTTGACATCACTGTGGACTTTACCGAGATGCCGGAATCCCTCGGGTATAATTATATATTAGTCGTGGTTGATCGGTTCTCCAAGGAGGTCGTGTTTGTGCCTTGCACTAAAGAGGAAACCGCCTTGTCAACCGCTGAGTTATTTAGAGACCATGTCTGGTGTCAGCATGGACTCCCATCTTCCGTTGTGTCAGACCGCGGATCGGTCTTTGCAAGCAACTTCCTGGGGGAGTTGTATAGACTCTTAGGCATTAAAAGGAAAATGTCTACGGTGTTTCACCCTCAAACCGATGGTCAAACGGAGCGGTTGAACCGCGAAATTAATCAGTATCTCCGAACCTACGTAAACGATCGTCAAAGCAAATGGGCCAAGTGGATCAAGATTGCCCAGTTCGTTTGGAACAACACGGTTTTGGAGGTAACCACTGATTCACCATTCAGAATTACCCGGAGTTATTCCCCTCGTATGGGTGTTGAGCCGGTGGACACAGTAGCCCTGGTGGCTAAGGACTTTGCCGCCATATTTAATAAAGTCGTTGAGTCTTCCGAGAAGGCAAAACGTAATATGAAGCTTCAAGCGGATAAGCACAGAAATCCCGCCCCGGACTATGTTGTAGGCCAACAAGTTTGGCTTTCTACGGACAACCTTCGTATGCTAAATCGTGCTTCTAAGAAGCTTATGGAGAAGTGGATCGGACCCTATGAGGTCACTCACGTAACCCTGAATGCGGTCGAGCTTAAGCTCCCGAAAACTCTTTGGATTCACCCGGTTGTGAATGTTTCACGAGTAAAACCTTATTTAGGTCCTCTTCCCGGTCAGCCCGTGTCTCGGCCCAGTCCAATACATGTTTCTGAGGAACGCGATGAAGAATATGAGGTGGACTATATCGTGGCTTCTCATATTTATAAGAGGCAACTCCAGTATTTGGTACACTGGAAAGGATACGAAGAACATGAGAGAACATGGGAATTCTCATCAAATTTAAAGAATTCTCCTCTGGTAGTTGAGTGCTTTTACCGAGAAAACCCCTCTGCTCCTCGGAAACTTCGTATGGCCCGAGCGGACTTTGACTCGTTATTTAGTCCTATCCCCAAAAACCTCACAGCTTGTGACGCTCAGTTCTGCAGTCTGGAATCCTGCACCTGAGGGGGGAGTAGTGTTACAGACCGACTTTTTATCTTATCTAATCTGCGGTTAGATAGTGTTTATCTTATCTTAGTGTACAGCCTCTATCTTATCTACCTAGTCTAGACCTGCACCTCGTGCTGTACACGCTGCTACCCTTGACATCATTAGGCATAGCCTTAGCTCCACAGTGATGTCATTACATACCCTTCTGCCTGCACGTAGCCTCATGGATAGCCTTGCGTAGCCCTCGTGTATAGTAGTATATATACCGTGCAATCCAGCACCCAGAGGCTCCCCATTCGAGCTCATCTTGGGTCTTTGCTCTAGATACTCGCATCCTATCCCCTCAGAGTCTTAGCGTGTGGTCGGATCCTTGGTGTTTGCCTAGGGTCGTCTCATCTCAAGTCTATCGTTAGACTTGAAAATTCATACCTGGTCGTCTCTGTGTCTCCTGAGTCCTCTGCATATGGTCTTTTCATCCCAGAGTCCTGTCACATCCATCTCCCTCTATCATTCATCTCTGTCATATCCATACTTTTCCAGTCGCAACTCCGGTCTAACCATGGCCCGCCTGACCTCTCCTTAGGCATAGATGCAACTCCGGATCTAGTCCGGCCATCTCCAGCCCTATAGCTGCACTCCAGCTCAACTCCAGTCACTACGTCCATCTCCGCCTCAGGACTAACCCCTGTCTTCTTACAGACAGATCTGCGGTCTAACTCCTCCGTGTCGGACCTGTACCTACCACTAGTCGCTACTCCGGTTTCAGTCCGGCCACTCCCTTAGCCTTGTCTGCAACGTAGCCCAACTCCGGCTGGTACATCCAACTCCGGCTCAGTTCTGCTCCTGCTCCTGCTCCGCTTCCTCTGTCAGGTCCACCAAAGGCTTAGGACATTTCCATGTCCAACTCCGGACCTTCCTCCGGCTACTCCGCCCTTCCTCCACTCGCACACTCCCTCCGCTCGTACACTCCCTCCGCTCGTACACTCCCTCCGCTCGTACACTCCCTCCGCTCGTACACTCCCTCCGCTCTTGCACTTCCTCCGGTTGTGCACTTCCTCCGGTCCCACTTCCTCCGGTCCTGGACATCGCTCCGGACTTAACATTAGTTAAGTCCACCTCTGACCCTTACCTGTCCTCTTCCGACCTAGTTCCCTTGTCCCTGCTTTTCCTCCGTCGTCCCTGTATCTCTAGTTCCCCGTGTCTGCTCCCGCTCCGGTTTATTTTCCTGTACCTGCTTTATTTTCCTGTCCGTGTCTGCTCTGTCCCTTGTCCCAACTAAGGTGTTTACTTGTCACCGTATATACTCACCCTAGTTCTCATTTACTATATAAACTACTATACTCCGGCCTAGTAGTTTCCTTAGATCAAATCTCGACTAAGATACTCCCCACTCTGTACTACCCATTATGCTCTCCTAATCCATCTGTTCATCTGAACTCCTGAACTCCGGCCAACTCCGGCCTCTGTCCTATCTCGTCCCCTTGGTCCTATGTCCGATCCTAGCAAGTCTCCTACTTGCACGAGGGCAAAAGCCACCTCTGTCCCAGACTCGACGCTAGACCTCTCAGGACTTATCCCACCTCTGGGATGTCCTTTGCTCCGGACAAGCTGCGCTCAACTCCGGACCACTTTCCCGCGGTCCGGACTTACTCCGCAAAAACCCGGACTTACTCCCTGTGCTTCTCTAGTGCCCGGACTTCGTTCGTTTGACCCGGACTTGACTCTCCGCACTAACTAGCAC
>JAYMGJ010000561.1:0-50948 GCA_037178675.1 Scleroderma bovista
GCATCAAGCATGTAGCGCCAACTGTACTAACACAGAAAGTTCATGATGCCAACGGAGGCATGACATTGGCGGACCTACAACATGAACTAAACTGGCAATGCGAGGACGCAAAACTGCCTCTTCCCTTCGAGAGCCAGCGTGACAGGACTGAGCCATGCCGAATACCAACACAAACACCAAAAGAGCCACCAAAGTGGAGAGTAACGCAGAATTTTGCAGAACTGAACAAAGTCACACAAATACCACCAATGTTCCAAGGCGACATTCGCGCGAAACAACAGCAACTAAGTGGCCACTGATATGTGTCTGTGTTCGATTTCGCATTGGATTCTATGCCATCGAAATCCCAGACAGGTGGCACCCATACTTCACGTTCTTCATAGACGGAAGAGGCTACCTGTGGTACAAAAGGATGGCTATGGGCTGGACAGGAGCACCTACGGTATTTTCGGCCACAGTAATGAGACGACTACACAACATCCTCACTAATGACACCATGGAACTATTTGTGGACGATGGTGGGTGTACAGATGACACATTCACTGGTATGGTATCTAAACTCAGACAGGTCTTTCAATGATGCAGAGAGCACAAACTGTCATTGTCACCGACGAAGTGCCGAATATTCATGACAGAAACAATGTTCGCAGGGGCTACAGTAGGACCATGAGGAGTACAGCCAGACTTGGCTAAGTTATTGGCAGTCATTAATTGGAAACAACCTGATAATGCGCTGAATTTATTATCGTTCTTAGGACTCACAGGCCACTTCCGTGACCTTATTAAAGGCTACTCAAAAATAGAAGGACCGTTATGAGACCTGATAAAGCAGGTTGACATACCTAAACCGGTGTCCAAAACCACATACCACAGAGCAATGACTAACCATAAACTACCAGGTAGATGGGAACAGAAACACACCAAAGCGTTCATAAACTTAAAGGTGGCCCTAACACGCCAGCCAGCGCTACATGCACCAAGATATGATGGAACACCTTTCATTGTAACAATGGATGGTTGCCAGGAAGGATTTGGGGCAGTCCTCACACAGAAGGTCCAGACGAAGACGCCAAACGGCAAACCAGTCGAGCGGATTGTACCTATCGCGTTCACTTCCAAATGAACTTTTGCAGCTGAGCGGAACTACAAACCCTTCCTGTTAGAGTTCGCCGCACTAAAGTTTGGTTTAGATCATTTTTCCGACATCATTTGGGGCTTTCCAGTTGAAATAGAGATGGACTGTCAGGCTCTCAAAGACGTCCTATCAAACGATAACGTTTCAGCGGTGCATGCCAGATGGAGAGACAGAATAATAGCTCACAACATCACAGCAGTGAGGCACGTACCAGGACGCCTCAATGTAGTTGCAGATGGATTGAGTCGACAATGGGATAATATGGAGTGTATGGACGACAATGGCAGCACATGGACAGTTAACCCTGACCCAGAAGCATGATTGGGGCTCATGAACGACTTGTTCACAGTTGACAAGCTACTTAAAGAGAACCAGCACCTACGGGAACGCTTTCTCCAAGAACCTTTGTTCCTGGAGGTAATCGACGCAATACTCAACACTGACAACACCACACCCATACGCGACTGTGGAAGGGCAAGACACCGCACCACCCAGTACCTAATACAACACGGAAAGCTATGGAGGATCCACGGCGGAACCAGCGTCCGACCACGACACAAGGTGGAGTGCATCACACGGGAAGAGGCAGAACAAAAGGCAGTACAGCTTCACGAAGAAGGAGGGCACTGGGGAAGAGACGCACTGAAAATTGCACTGATGGACAGGTATTACTCCCCAAAACTAGATATCTCCGTCATGAAAGCGATCCACACCTGCGCGAAGTGCAAAAACTTCGGCACACCTAGACTAAACTCGCTACTAGAACCCATCACAAGGCAGCACCCATTCAAGTTACTCGTGGGTGACTACCTATCAATGCCAGTGGGAAAGGGGGGATACCATACCCTAGGACTCTTCCTCAACACCTTTTCCCAGCATCTCTGGGTCACTAAGTTTAAGACCGCAGGGACAGCCAAAATGACAGTGGACAGCCTCAACAGCATCTTCAGTAACTTCACGGCAACGGAAACGTTCATGACAGACGGGGGCCGACACTTTGATAACGAACTTGTTAAATCCTACTGCACTAAGTGGTCCTGCAAACACTATGTTGTAGCGGCATACTCACCATGGATTAATGGTTTAGTAGAAGGCACAAATAAGTTACTTCTTCATGTACTGAAGCAACTGTGCACCCCCAATGTTGGCAAAGACAACGCAACTGATGATGATTGGGAAAAGCTGCCAAGAACATGGCTGGACCATTTAGATGATGCAGTCCATGCCTTAAACAACCGCCTCCTACCATCTCTCAAGTTCATGCCCAAGGAACTATTACTAGGTTTGGTGGTTGATACCAAGCACACAGAACTGACACACAGCACAACAGAGCTAGCACCCATTGATGCAGCAACACATATGGCATACGCAGCGCAACAATGCTTAGACGGCTATGACGAAGCGGTACGACATGCCATCAAGCGGAAGACAGCATTCGACTGCCATCTATTGAAGCGCCAGCAAACGGAAGTAGTGTTTACACAAGGCCAACTCGTGCAGGTATACAGGAGCGACCTAGACTACACCTTCAAAACAGAAAGGAAACTACTACCTAAGTGGTCTCGCCCGTACAGAGTCACGATGCGACTGAGAAACTCATATAGGCTAGAAGCGCTGACAGGCACGCCAGTCCCAGGCATGTTCAGCTCACGGTGACTGTGGGTGTTCATACCACGAGAAGGCACAAGTCTATATGACGACCAATTGAAGTATATGGAAAGCTTAAGGGAGAAGGAAATGAGAAGGAAGACAAGGGAACAAGATAAAGGAGACGATGAAGAATCAGATATAGAAGGGGAAATGGGCGGACAAGACGACGAAAACACAGATGATGAAATAGAAATGGAGACGGGGAGATTGGACGGATTAGACAGAAAATCCAGGGATGACGAAGACAGTACCTATGGCACAGCAAAAGAGGGGGGCTCAGTGGTGAGATATAGCACAGTGGGGCAGATCGAGGCTGAAGAACATACGGACTGTGGGGTTGCGGATGATGTGGACGTCGTCATTTTTAAGGGGGGCACATATAGTAGGGAGCATCACCACTACGACGACAACGATGACACATTGCACTGTCCCAACGTGCAGCACAGTGAGGGGGAGTGTTGAAGTCGCATGTGCACTCAGTGTAAACCATCGACGAAGTGCGCACAAGACTGCAACCCATATTAGTGTAGACTTAGCAATAGTCCTCTTTAGAGTAGATGTTACATGTCACATGTCACACATCACAGTCATGTGTCACACTATTTGTTGTATATAAACAGTGTTCATTGCTTATATAATATAACAGCTCTTAACCAGATACCGCTACCATCTCTGGTTGTACACTCCACCCAACAGGTGAGTTGGAGTAGCAGTTCCTCTATGTACATAGGTATTGCTTCAACACCAACCAGACCAGAAGGACTGGGTAACAAAGATACCCATGGCTGAGTTTGTGATTAACTTGAGCATAAGTAGCTCTATGGGTTTTGCACCCTTCAAACTCAATTATGGGCACATGCCCAGGATGATGGAACATGTGGGTGAGGGGAGACCCTCAGAGGCACTGGGGGTGAAGGTGTTTGTGCATCAAGCACTAGAGAACCTAGTGATGGTCCATGATGCCATCATTGAGAGCAGAGTTGCTCAGACATATCACGCAAACAAGCGGAAGGGTGTGCCACCCAGGTTTGAGGTTGGGGACCTCATATACTTATCGACTCAGAATCTGAACATGCCCAAAGGGTGTGCAAGGAAATTGATCCCCAAATACATTGGACTGATTAAGGTCATAAGGCGGGACACTGCCAGTGATACCTACACTCTGGATCCACCTACTGAGCTTAAGGCTCACAGGATACACCCTACATTCCATGCCAGGGTGCTGAAGCAGCACGAGCCCAACAACAACGTGCTGTTCCCAAAACCAGATGCACAAGCATTCTACAACATGGGGAATGATGAGGAGATCAAATGGGTAGTCGACAAGGTATTAGCCCATAGGTGGGCTGACAACAAGGTAGAACTCCTTGTTAAATGGAACCTGGGCAACACCACATGGGAGCCATATGCCCACTGTAGGGATCTTGAGGCCCTGGACAGGTACCTCAAACTGCAAGGGGTAGTGTCAATACGACAGCTACCCTGTAAGGCTGATGAATTGCACGTCAACATGCGGAGTATGGATGCAATCAGGGAGAGTAACCCCCAGGGGATGAGACGAAACCATTGAGGAAGAAACATTAATGCTACTAACAACAAAAATAAAAATAAACCAAAACAAGACCAAAGGGTGAAAAACACCAAGTTAAAAGCTAATCAGAGTAGATAGTTCCTTTCCATGTGGTAGTCAATCATTTTCCTTTTTTATTCATTCATCTTGGACTTTGAATTTCATAATTTACATTCCACATTGAGTTTTACGCTTTTTCTCTCTTACTTTCATTTTCTCATTTCATTGCTGCTCATCATGTCTTCACCATCCTGCCCCTCCTCTCCACCATCATCTCCTGAGCCTCGGCACAGGCACGATAAAAAGTCCTCTCGCGCACCATCAGCAAGTTGACAATTGGTCTTAACCCACTTATGGTGTCTGGATGGTCTGAAATCAGAGGGTTAAGATGGATAAGTGAGATAAGTTGGTCAGACCACATCAGACCATCAGTCCAGGGGTGTCTGAAATCAGATGGCCAGACCAGCCAGACAAGCCAGACAAGCCAGACAAGCCAGACAAGCCAGACCAACCAGACCAGCCAGAACGGTCAGACCAGTCAGACCAGTACTCAGTCAGACCAGCCAGAGCAGCCAGAGCAGTCAGACCAGTAGTCAGTCAGACCAACCAGACCAACCAGACCAGTCAGACCAGCCAGACCAGCCAGACCAACCAGACCAACCAGACCAGCCAGAACAGTCAGACCAGTAGTCAGCCAGACCAACCAGACCAACCAGACAACCAGACCAGCCAGAACAGTCAGACCAGTAGTCAGTCAGACCAGTAAGACCAACCAGACCAGTCAGACCAGCCAGACCAGTTGGACCAGTAGTCAGCCAGACAAGCCAGACAAACCAGACCAGCCAGAACAGTCAGACCAGCCAGTCTATTTCTTTGGCTACTTAATTCACTCAATATTAATATGAAATTATTTTATATTAATTTTGTAACAAAGAATAAAAAAACTACAAAACAAGAAACATGTATTATACATGAATGGGGCGTTGTCAACATAAATGGCAATGGTAATTGCACCGACAAGCCCATGTACCTGGTTAGGCCGTGTTTTACGGCCAGCGGGGGTCAGGCCAGACTACAGGGTGTTGCCATGATATATGATCCGGCCTGTGTGTGGAATTGTCACCATAATACATGGTCCAGCCTGGGGGTGGGTTGTCACCATAATATGAGGTTGGGCCAGGATGCAGGTATCACCATAGTGTATGGTCTGGCCAGGGTGTGTAATTTAACCATAATATACAGTGCGGCCTGGGTGTGGGTGTCACCATAGTGTATGGTCAGGCCAGGGTATGGGTACATATTGAACAGTCCGGCCTGGGTGTGGGTGTCACCATAGTGTATGGTCGGGCCAGGGTAGGTGTGTCACCATATTGTACAGTCCGGCCTGGGTGTGGGTGTCACCATAGTGTATGGTCGGGCCAGGATAGGTGTGTCATAATATTGTACAGTCCAGCCTGGGTGTGGGCATCACCATAATGGATAGTCCGGCCTGGGTGTGGGAATCACCATAGTGTATGGTCAGGCCAGGGTAGGGGTGTCACCATATTGTACAGTCCAGCCTGGGTGTGGGCATCACCATAATGGATAGTCCGGCCTGGGTGTGGGAATCACCATAGTGTATGGTCAGGCCAGGGTAGGGGTGTCACCATATTGTACAGTCTGGCCTGGGTGTGGGCATCACCATAGTGTATGATTGGGCCAGGGTAGGTTAGTCACCATAGTGTATGGTCGGGCCAGGATAGGTGTGTCACCCATATTGTACAGTCCGGCCTGGGTGTGGGCATCACCATAGTGTATGATTGGGCCAGGGTAGGTGAGTCACCATAGTGTATGGTCGGGCCAGGATAGGTGTCACCATAATGTACAGTCCGGCCTGGGTGTGGGTGTCACCATAATACACAGTCTGGCCTGGGGGTAGGCATCACCATAGTGTATGGTCGGGCCAGGGTAGGGTGTCATCATAATATACAGTCTGGCCTGGGTGTGGGTGTCACCATAGTGTATGGTCAGGCCAGGGTAGGGGTGTCACCATATTGTACAGTCCGGCCTGGGTGTGGGCATCACCATAGTGTATGGTCGGGCTGGGTAGGTGTGTTACCATAATGGATAGTCCGGCCTGGGTGTGGGTGTCACAATAAGTGTATGGTCGGGCCAGAGAGGAAAAAATATTTGAAACAAGTCCAGGCTGATGATAGCCATGTCAGGATTGTACATACTAGCAAAGACAAGACTGATACTGTACTGAATGGAAATGATTATACAAGTAGTACAAGTTAATGATAAGCATTCAGGTGGTGTACTGGCCAGTAATGATTAATTGGTCATACCAACCGGTCAGTGTCATACCGGTAGCATACCAACTGGTCAGTGTCATATCGGCGGCATACCGACCAGTCACTATCATACCGGTAGCATACCGACTGGTAACTGTCATACCAGTAGCATACCAGTGGCATACCAACTGGTCACTGTCATACCGGTAGCATACTGACCAGTCACTATCATACCGGTAGCATACTGACCGGTAACTGTCATACCGGTGGCATACCGACCGATCACTATCATACCGGTAGCATACTGACCGGTATCTGTCATACCGGTAGCATACCGGTGGCATACCAACTGGTCACTATCATACCGGTGGCATACCAACCGATCACTGTAGCATACTGACCGGTAACTGTCATACTGGTAGCATACCAACCGGTCACTATCATACCGGTAGCATACCGACTGGTCAGTGTCATATCAGTAGCATACCAACCGGTCACTATCATACCGGTACATACCAGTGGCATACCAACCGGTCACTGTCATACCGGTAGCATACCAACCAACCAGTAGTTTGGTACTGGCTGATGATATGGATACCGGTATTGTTTTGTTTGGTGGTAAACAACACCATGCTGGCAGAATGCTGCCCGGTGATACTTTCACAAGGACAGCACTGACAAGTAATAACGATACCAAAATTATATTGTAACAACAGACCGAGTACTGGCAGATGATGGACATGCTAGTATTGCACTTGCTGGTCATGAATACACCGGTGTACATACCGGTCATAATCATACCAGCTGTGCTATAAGACAAGCCCACTCAAGCTAATCAAAGGCATGAGTACATTGTTAGTATACTATGGTAAGCAAACCACCATGGGAAGATCATACTTGGTGTGCACTGACCAGTCATGATTATGCCAGTAGTGTGCTGACTGGGATTCATCATCCAGTAGTATCCAATGTTGGGTGACAAATATGAACTAGTAATTCATCACATGATAATATTGGCAATGGTACAACAATAATTATAAGTAAAGAAATGGGCCATTGGCCTGACTGACCGGTGCTAAGCATACAAGTAGATCACTTACACATTTAATCATAGCCATGCACAGGAATATATTCTTACACAAACAAAGGATACTAATTGTACTACAAATACAAAGTTTGTGGCAATGAAACAAAATTAGTCCTTATGTGAGGAGTCCCCACCTCCTTCACCCATTGCAACATCTGGTTGCTCTGATGCCGGAGTACCAACATCTTGAGGTTCTGGTGCAGGGGGACTGACGGTAATGATGGGGGATTGCTGAATCCCCATGGTAATAGCAGGTGTCGGGTCCACCTGTGACGGTCTGTTGGTGGAGGCTGTTGAAATATCCATGTCCAAGGTCTCCAGAGGGACACAGGCCAGAATTGCAGATACCTGGTGGTCGGTACCAGCACTGGGACCTGGAGTGTCACCTGCACCATTCAAAACATGAATTCGAGAGATCGGAAAACAAAAGCACAAACCTGCAGGTAGATCAAACAATGCCCAGATGGATGGGGAAATGTTGGGACATTGAGAATGTTCAGAAGGCAGAGATCCATGCATACCAGGTGGAGGACATTCGACCGGAGAAGGTACTGCAGGGTCATGGAGTGCAGGAGCAGTGGGGAACCGGTGTAGAGACTGTCCTGTCTCTAGGTGTGTAGAGTTGCTGATAGTAGTACTGACACTGGACTCTCTACCTTAGCTTATGTAGGCTTGTATTAGTTTACTAAGCAATCTCCCTCTTTCTTCTGTATATGTTTGAGCTCAGTCCTGGAGTGACTGAACACCACTACTCTCCCTATTTCTCCTAGTCTCCCCAGTCCTTGGGAGCCTTGCCTGACCTCCAGAAGCTCCTGGGTCGAATGCACCTCATCTGAGGGAGCAGCCACCCAAACACTTTGTTGTCTTTTCAACTGGAGCCCACTGCGAGGGGTTTCTGTGTCTAGGCACTCCCCACCCTCTCTCTAGACCCCCCTTAACCAACCACAGTCACTCCTTAGCTTTTTCTGTCTTTTCCTGGAGTTTTCAGTGTCATCTCCTCCTGCCCCCCTCGAGTTTGGCGCATATCTTGCTCCCCTTTCCGCCGGATCTTTCGCTTTTCTGGATTCAGGATCTACTCGATGAGGGCTTTCCAACGGTGCCTGGGTCGTCCAAATCGGTCCAGTGGTTGCGGAGATATTCGCATTTTCGCGTTTGGGTGGGGTTTTGGGACTGATTGGTTGATATCTTGGGATCTAAGGCTCGTCCTGCTTATCCCTTTCATGTCCTAACCCCTGTATACCCTGGCAACACCCTCCTACCACGCTTTGTCGATCTGGCCAGCCATTGTGGAGATATCTCCAATTCTGCACCCTGCTCCTCCTCCCCCTCCGCTTTTTGCCTTTTTTGGGTGCTATCCCCTATCCCCCTGCCTCAGGACTGTTTCTCCTGCCACTCCCCATTCTTGTTTGTCAACTCCTTGCCGTCCTTAGGTCTGGGGACCACTGCTGCAGCATCGCGATGAGAGCCTTGGCAGGTGTGCCTTGTGATTGCAGAGTGTTTGTCCCCAGGGTTATGTGAGTCTGTGCGTTTTTGGTGGGCTGTTGGGTGTTTTGGAAGGTTTAGTGGGCCTTTGGTTGTGGTTTGGTGTGGTTGGTGAGTGCCTGACTGAGGACAGTCAGCATTTTAAGTGCCTGGGAGGTGTAGAGACTGTCCTGTCTCTAGGTGTGTAGAGTTGCTGATAGTAGTACTGACACTGGACTCTCTACCTTAGCTTATGTAGGCTTGTATTAGTTTACTAAGCAATCTCCCTCTTTCTTCTGTATATGTTTGAGCTCAGTCCTGGAGTGACTGAACACCACTACTCTCCCTATTTCTCCTAGTCTCCCCAGTCCTTGGGAGCCTTGCCTGACCTCCAGAAGCTCCTGGGTCGAATGCACCTCATCTGAGGGAGCAGCCACCCAAACACTTTGTTGTCTTTTCACCGGTCTTCGCGCATAGCTTCCACAAGTGCCTGGAGTGTCTCCAGCTCCTCCTGGTTCTGCTCCAACTCCACCCTCATCCTTGAATTATCTCTCTTCAGAAGGACAATGTTCTCCTCGGTATCCTCCTTCATCCTCGCAATATCCTTCTTGAGAAGGAAGACCTCCTCCTCCACATCCTGCAACCGCTCACCCTCGGTCATGCCAGATGTCACAACAGCAGATAGGGTCGTCGGAGGGTCGGTGGCAGATGCTGCACAGGTTGAGGCAACACTGGTATCACGGGACTTTGATTTTGGCAACAATGAAGGTGTTTGAATATAAACTTCAAAACCTGTTCAGCGATTTGAATGCAAGGATACAAAGCATGGATGATACTCACCTTTGCCTGAGGACCTTTCAACCTGTCCTGCCTTGGCCTTCGATGGTCCAGGAGTAGGGTGGATGCTGGACGACCGTTGTCGCTTTGCTGACCGTGGGGTGAAATCAGGGGCGATCTCCGATGGAACCCTGGAAGGGGACCGACGTCGCCGGGTTGTGGTTGGGGCTGCCTCAGATGGAACCCTGGAAGGGGAGCGATGTCGCTGGGTTGTGGTCGTGGCTGCCTCAGATGGGGCCCGAGATCGGGCACGAAGCCTGTTGGTCAAACTGCACTTCATCTTTACCTTGTTGCAGTTTAAGCAAGCCCGACCTGGCTTTACCAAGCACATTTTGTCACCCTTCCGACATCGATCGCACCGATCCTCTGGTGGAACAGGGCCAAATCCTACCGGCGCAAGGAATGATGCTTTTGGTTGAGTGGGGTTGACCGGTGGCATATCAGGATCTTCCTCGCTGTCAATGGTAGGTGCAGACTTAATACACAGCGTGCGTCCTCGGGATTTACTCTGATTCCGATTTGATGCACCGGCTTGTTGGGAAAGAGACCGTCCTCTGACCTGCTCTCCACCGGCCTGTTCGTTGTCTACATTCCAAGTTGATCAGTGCCTGACTCCATTGTATCAATGGCACCTCACTTACCCAATTTCCCCCCAGTGATCATGCTCTGTGACTCTCCCTCCACTTCCACTTGCATTTGCACTTCCTTCTCCTTCCCCTTCTTTGACTGCGTGGTCGCTCGGGACCGAGACCAGTGTCTTACCACCGGGCCACCACCATCCTGCTTGTCTGCACATTACCTTTATCAGAAAACACCTTTGTGTCAATCCAACAGTCATATTGCTTACCAGACATCCCCTGGTTTATGTGACCTTGTGGATCTTCCACTACCTTTGCCTTCTCCTTCCCTTTCTTAGACAGACCAGCCGGCCGGGATCAGGACCGGCGTCCTGCCAACTCTCCACCACTCTCCTCGGTTCCTGCACCTTGGCTCTTCAGAACAGAAATCAATTGGGATTATAAATGTGGTGTGCTCACCTAATTTCCCACTATCCATGTCTTCATTCCTCTCCTTCTCCTTTCCTTTCACCTGCGTTACCGGTGTTGTTGTTGGTGCAGGAGGAACTGGCAGGGCGGGCTCCCGGAGATTGTACCATGGGTGATCCTCGACGTCTTTGTCCTTTGCCCAACGGATGCGCTCCCAAGGTGGCCATTTCTTCGCCTCAAGAAGTGAGTCGGGGCTCACCATGAAGGCATCGGCCGCGATGACATGGATCGGGATTGCAAAGCCGGCCGGCAACTGATCAACAATGGCAGTGACCTCTTTCTTTGGGATTGATGGGTACAGATATCAAACTATGTACTAATAACTCACCAGCCTATCCCACACAACCTGTGTGGTTTCCTTCCAGTATTCCGTAGTGCTATTATATTTGAGACCGTCGGTATATTGCTGTATGACCTTGGCTGCCTGGGTAACAATCGCCTTTGCATGGTCCTCACCGGTGCCGATGGAGGAGGTTAAGGCTTTGGCTTGTGATGACATGGATAAAGGTCTTGCAGTTGAATGCGATGGGATTTGATGGGAGTGAATGTGGTGGAGGAAAGGCAAGGGAAATATGCCGGTATGGCCACTATATATTGTTGAAAATGATTACATAACATATTCCCATGTATTGTGCACAATGGTCCAATACAAATTATGATATGCCAACAAAAAACAAGATAAATGGAACACATGTAAAATCAATAACCGGTTGCTTCAGTGCCACAAACACACACCGGTGAATTCAATTAGTCGCCGGTAATCATATGTACCTCATGAATAATAGTGATTAACATAATTCACACATGACAATGTGGTGGAACCAGTGACCGGTCCTTGCTTGGCTGTTGGTACCAAACTGCACTGGTGATCATATTGATTATATAATACACCTTGGTGTTCTTGCCCTTGACCTGGTTGTTCACATCCTATTTGTTCTACTCTCACAAAACACAATTCCATTGATGGATACTGAACATTCAACAAAATGTGTAAGGTTCTCGTCAACAAGACAGGTGAAGCACTGTAAGTCCCAATAATTTCCCATTGATATGTGACAAACTATTGTAGTCGTTCAACCTTCACCCGGTGGAAGTTCATGCCCCAGTTCACTCACCACAGTGGAGGAGGATGAGGATGCCATGTCGGTCGATGAGCAAAGTGCCGATGAAAGCTTCACACTAGGTTCAGAACCCCCCATTGGCTCCCCTGATTTGTCCCCAACTCCTGAGGCTCCTCTCCACTCATTCTCCGAGGACACCGAATTCACCTGTGGGCCGGAACCAATAATCGCTTTCTCCCCTATGTCGGAAAGGTCTTGTTCCATCCCCCATGATATATCTAATCCATCCCCATTATCTCCCAATTCATTTGCATCACTTTCACCCCCTCCATTTGACTCACCGGTGGCACAGCACTCATGGGTTTCGGCATCACCGATGTCTTCACCATCCAGTTCTCTATTTCAACCCCAAATTGGCTCACCATCTACTACTATGCATGCGTTTACTCCTCTTGCCACTCCACGCCTCAATTCACCTCGCAGGAGTCAGTCCAGGGACGTTGTTCCCCCCCTCGGATCCCCATGGCACTCACCAGACAGAACAAATACCTCCCACAGCAATGTAGTCCGGTGTCAAGTCCAGGTCTACTCCGGTAAGAGGTCCGGTCAAGTCCAGACGAGAGCGGACGAAGGAGGAGGGCAGATGCTGGACAAGAGATTAGTCCGGCCGGAGTTGGTGACCGATTGGGTTCAACGACTAAGGACAACGAGCGTTGACCCCTTGCGTAGGTTCCGGTCAAGGGAAGGAGACGGAGACGGAGGCAGAGATGGACGAGAACAGGAGTAGTGACTTATGTTGATTTCAGACTGAGGTATACAGGACGGAGTACAGGGTACTTATACTATGGAGAACTAGGGTCGAGTATTTACAGTGACAAGTAAACAGCCCAAAGGGTGGACAAGGAATAACCGGAGTTGGGACTAGGTCAGGTCCGATGAAAATAAGTAAGGTCTGGAGAAAATACTACAAGGTAGAGGATATAAACAGAGCACGGAGAACTCACGGTACTACAGGGTTGACGGAGGAGTGAAGTAACGACTGGATAGGGATTAATGCAAAGGGTCGCACTTAGCGGAAGAGTATGTGTGCGTCCAGGACCGGAGTGATGAGCAGAGGTCCGGAGTTGAGCTGTAGTGCTGCGATGCGACCGGAGTAACCAGATAAGAGTCCGGAGTTGGACATGGTCTTTGACATCTGGCCAAAACCTACCACTGGCCCTGTTTTTATTGATCTCACTGAGAGTCCACTTCATGCATCTGCAACACCCCCAGCTTCAAAGCACAATACTGCATCTCCGGAGATGTGAAATGATGATGGTAGGTTCTGCTATATGCCACCTATGAACCCATTCCTAATGTTTGCATACCGCTAGATGAGCTCTATGAATTATTAGCAAGGGAGTCTGCAAGGTATGCTGTGCGGGAGGGAGATGTACCCCTGACACAATGTATGTCTGGAGCCCTTCAGTTATGCTGTCTGACACAATCACAGTGGAAATGGCAAGGCGAATCACCAGATTGGTGACTTTTTTCAATGAGCAACCAATCCACCCCATGCAAGATAGCCAACTAATTGCAGCATATACCCAATATGCAAATAGATTGGTGGAAGCCACCAGCCAATGGAGGGAGTTGGTCCGGCGGCACCGGGTATGGTCAAAATTCCGGGATGAATTGGCCAAAGCAGCAGAAAAGGAGGAGACACAATGGTTGGCAACAGTAAAATTAGATCCATCCCTTCTGTAGTGTAGTACTTTTGTAGTACCAATGCAATCTTCATCAGACCGATGTAGCTGGTGGTGACTACACCCGGAGTGTGGTGACTGGTAATCATTATACAAGGTAGTATACTCACTGGTAGTAGTGAACTGGTAATCATTATACAAACATAATGGTCTAAGAACACAACTGTTAGATACCAGACCAGATCAGTTCCAAATTGACCTATAATAATTATACAGATTGTACTGGCCAATAATAAGGATACTGGTCTTGTGTGGGCCAGTGCTAACAATACTGCTAGTATGGTGACCGGCAGTGATCCGGGCTGATGATAAGGATACTGGTATCATATGGGATGAGACCAGTGGTAATGATATCAATAGGTACCACATTTGACAACAGGACACATTCATACAATATATATATGTAATCTATCTCTTTTTCCTTTTATCACGGGGTGTAGGTGCATCATGATCTGCTCTTTCTGTTGCCCTTCTTTGCCTTTTGGACTGCCGGACTGTATTACCAGGACTGGGTTCCTTATTGCTAGGACCGGCTATGGGAATATCCCCCGGAACCACATTATCTAATAATAATGTCATTATCCTGTCAATTATATTCAATGAACATACCTGTTCCTCTCTTCTGGTGTGGACGTGGCTGGGTGGGGGGAACTGCGATAGTGTGACTGGCCGGTGCATGAGCTTTTGGGGCAGGCCGGTTGTGCTTCTGATTTCTGGTTCGGTCAGTAATGCCTTCATTGGGGGAATCACCCTCATCCCATTGGGCCTCTATGTAATATTTTTAGTAGAGACTCCACAATTCAGAGAAATTCGCTCACCTTGTCTCCTTCTCTTTCCAAGGGCCTTGTCTGACTGGTGCTCATCTTCACCAACTGACCTTTGTAATGCTCCCTCGGCATCCTTCCAGGCCATGAACCTAAATACATCTTGTGGATCGATTTGTTGTCTCCTCCTCCAGAATTCCAGGATCTGAGTCACTTGCACACCACCCATTTTGCTAGGTTCCTTCAACAAGACATCAGAAGGGAGGTACTTGCTTTCAATATAACCTTGCAGGTCTTCTGCGATGCTCATCCATGGTACAGTTGCTCTTTCCTTTCCACAAGCACGACCTATTGTGCCTTAGTTAGTTACCCCTCACCTAAATCCAAGTAACTTACGGTAGTGACAGGTCATGAATGCCCGGATGATGTCCTGTTTCTCTGGCACATGCATGTCAAGGATGTTCGGAAGTTGCAGAATCCCACTGTCAAGGGTTTGGAGGCTTACTTGTGCCATTTTCTTACCCTTCTTGACAATCTTTCGAGGATGTTGATCCGCATCCTCATCCTCATCATCTGCCTGGTCTCCATCCAGAATCTCGCCAGCCTTGAATACATCAGAAGCATACCTCGACCATTTTTCCTCCATTCCTTCCCAGTCCAGAAATGTACTCGCATTCCCAAGTTCATCATTGAAATCATGTCTGTAATTGTTCCGGTCATCTCAATGTGTAACTGCCATGTTTCCACTTACATGCCAGCCATCACCTTTCCGTTCTGATCCTTCCAAGCCACCATCACCACCACCCGGGTACCACACTGCTTCCACATAGTCTCTGCATACTCACGAGTATACTTCCGGCCTTTTTTCTCAGCTGCACTGAAGACCTGTGAGGTGTATCATACAAAAGATTAGAAATGTGTACATACATAGCCTGTACCTCTGGCGGTGGTTGGACCTCGTTCCACTCCTGAGCAACCTGCTCTGCCTCTTTCATTTCATCCTTGGTAACCTTTTTCATCAGCCTTCCAACGGTCTTCTGATACCCTCCTATCATTTCCTTGCTGCCAACCCTGATACCGTGCTGTTGGAATTCTTGCTGAATCTCCATTCACTTCTGCTCCCTTATTACCCTCCGTGCAGTCCAATTTTGCCCCCACTTCAGCATCCCCTTGTGTGCTCAGGACCGGCCATGGTTATAAAACCAGCTTTTGATGTGCTATATAATGTTAGCCTTTGCAGAGCGGAATACAACATCACCTACACCCAACTTAGCTTTCCAGTCCTCTCCCAAGATGTACTCATTTGCAGGCAGGTGTCTAATGAGATCACGGACCCTCCTATTCACAGGCTTCCTCCTGTCCCCCTTTAAAGCCTTCCACTCTTCGAGGTTTGCATGAAGAATCTCTATTTCCTCGGAGGTGAGTTTCCCTGGAGTATTCTCCCCTACCAGTCCAGTGGTCGTGGGATCCTCTGGTTCTGTAGGATGAGATGATTCAGAAGATGAATGGGAGTCTGAGTCGCTTGAAGTCATTGTGAATGTGGTAGACTTTGTTGGTGAAGCCCTCCATATCATAGCGTGCACCATGTTGAATGGAATTCCCTCAGCTGTCATGTAAAGTTCCTTCGATCCGAACAATTTCCTTTTGAGGTTAGCTATGGTTCCGGTGCAGTGGATCACTAACCATAAGAAGTAGCTGATGTCACAAATCGGCAGATCACCTACTATATATAGGCAGTGTACCTAATGTTCCTGATGCCAATTGGTACCAATCTCAGACAAGATACACAGATCCGGATGCAATGATGGTGATCCATGATGTTGCAATGAGGCATTTCCTACTGAAGTTTGCACCAAGCCTATCAATCATGGGGAAGTCGAGGATATCTGGAGTGACCTCTTCTACCTCTGTGACCCATGTGGTGTGGAAGACTGTGAAAACAACTAGAGGATCAATTGATAAGTTTCAAAAGGTCACTCCCAGAAGAAAGGGTCGACAGGCTATGCAATCTAAGGCATCTCCTACTGTGGCTTGCTCATCCATCATGGCAGAACACAATGTGTTTCAAAATGGTGATGAAGATGCTTACCAGGAGCTAGACGACCCACCTCCTTTGAAACAATTTAAAATGACCAAAAATCAGGTAGAGTATTATTCCACAATATATTACCCTGTATCTCATGGACATTGCTTTTAGAACAGCTATCTCTGGGCATGGCTGCCCCATAAACAGAAATATCTCTCAATCATTCTTGCCATGGAAGCTCCCCCCTGTCCACAGATTTGCATATTGTGTGGTGGGGATGGCAGCTACAGATGCATAGATTGTGCACACCGGCCGGTGTTCTGCACAGCCTGTTGCAGGAACCAGCATAAGCTCTGGCCCTTCCACCGGGTTCAACAATGGAATTCGGCCTTCTTTGAAGACTCCTCTCTCCGGCTTGTGAGTGCTTTCATTCTGACTCAATAACAATGTCTGATGTTGTAGGCGGGGTTGGTGCTGCACCTTGGACATGGTGGGGATCCTTGTCCGAGTGGTGGTCATGCAGAATTAGATTTCTCCGATGACCTAGAGGAAGGAGCACAGGACCATGAGGAATCTGTGGATTCAGGCTCACCTCCCCATCTCAAAGTACCGAACAGCAGAACCTTCTTGACTGTGGTGCACACTTCGGGAGTACAATTCTGCAATGTGATGTACTGCAACTGTCAGGGGTCACTGGATTCACACCTTCAGCTGATGATGGCAGGCCTCTTTCCTGCCACCACTAAGGAACCAAGGACTGTCTTTACCTTTCAGGTATTGGATGACTTCATCCAGGATAATGTGGAATGTGGAACCTCTGCCATGAACTATTACAGCAAACTCCGCAGGATTACATCCAATGCCTTTCCACACCTTGTGCCGGTGAGTGGACCGGAAACACATTACATGTGTCTTACCTCAGTAATAGGACAGATACAGGGAGCTACTTAGAGTATCCAGGATGTGGAGGGTGCTAAAATTAATGAAATGGAAGGGAGTTGATGATAGTGAAATTGGTTCATCGACAGGCGACCTTGTGCTGTTTTGTCTGGCATGTCCACAGCCCGGAGTGAACCTTGATGATACTGATGTGGATTTGTCCCAGTATGTAATGTGTTTAAGCTCCACTGGGATGGGGAGATTCATTTTTCTTTGTAGCTGGAAATTTTCAAGGTCGATAGTGATGGATGGAAATTTCAAGGCGGAGCACATGAGACCGAGGAACCCTGCAGATGAGGTGTGGCTGATGGATGGGAGGGGGTTCATGGTAGGCTCAGGTAACTACAAGGAGTACTTGGCAGGCACAGCAAATTGGATAGAGGTGAGGGAATGCACCACTGGAAGTTCTATATCTCATCCTTTGAAAAGCGATCGGAGTGTAGCAATCACCGGGCAGTTAATCAGGCAAATTCGGCAAGGAAACAGCTGTCATCCACTGGGATTGGGGGATGTGCATGTGCAAGACATGGATGTTTCATCCCCCATGCAATGGTTGACTTTCAGAAGGGAGAACAGTAGGTTCTCATAATTGTCATCTCGAGTTTGTTGAGCTGGTTACAGGCAGGTAAACATGGACTATGCTCTGGTGCATGCAGTCCGGCATGCATTGAATCCCGACCAACAAGTGATAACATTTTATGACATCAATTGCCAGTATAGTAGAAATTTGGCTCGGCGGATTCAGTCCAACAAATTCATCACTCTACCAGATGGACTGTGCATTTTGCCTGGGATCGGTATTTGGCATGTACATGGGCATAAAACAGAATGCTTTGCCAGATATGCCCCGAATTTTATTCCTGGTGCTGGCAGAGTGGATGGGGAGATCATGGAGACACTGTGGTCTTCACTGAATATAATATCTCCATCTGCAAGGGGGATGGCAACACCGCATTGCCAAGAGTTACTCGATTTCCAAATGAATGACCACAATTTTGTCAAGATGGTCCGGATGCGTGAGTATAACAATGCCCTTCACCATGACCCTGCTGGCTGACGTGTACAAGCATTGTTTCTAAGGAGAAAAATGAGGGGTGCCCAGTGCTCGTTGACAGAGGTTACAGAAGCTTTTGAAAAACTGAATAACCAAGTCCCGGAAGGTCTCCGGCAATTGTGGTCGGAGCAGGAGGCGAAGGCATTGAATGACCGGATGATGGATCCCCGTGCAATGGATATATATGATGTTCAGCTGGAGAAGGGTATGTTGTTTTAAAATGGAGTTAACCTTACTGAATATGGCCTGAAGCACCAACAATGAAATTGATAGAAATGAACCTTATCAACCAACAACAAGACCGGCTTCGGGGATCAACCACATGGATAGCTAAGGCATTGAAGGTTGAAGGAGCACAGATAATGCTAGCCATTGATGCTCGGCAGCTCAACACATCCGGAACTGAAATACAACAGCTATCAATTGCACGGCGCCGAGACTGGCTACAATCCCAGTTAGAGGGATTAGTTGCATCAGCCACACAGTTTCTGGGTGAAGACTGGGATGATGATGTAGAACTGGACACTGCCCTACAATTTCAGGACGACCAAGCAGATGGTGAGGAAATAGAAAATCCATTTGTCTTGCCAACACAGGGAAATGCCGAAACAATGTTGCCACCGCTGCCATCATATATTGGAATAGACCGTCTCCAGGGATTAGGACTTGGATTCCTTGTGGAACAGGAACTATCCTTGAGACAGGGGCAAGCCAATGATTGCCTTCATGAAATTAGACTGGCACTGGCTGACAAGGCCGTCATCTTTAGGCGAGATGTTAGACAAGCTGGTAATTATAATATGACCACCCGGGCATGGGGCCGGATAGCGAGCACAGATCTCACCCTACAGCGCCATGCCTCATTATATCGCCGGTGCCGCAGGCAGATGGTAGCTCTCCGTGCCGATAGACAGGTTCTAGACCGGTACCAGGAATTGCATGCCTCCGACCTTTCGGTCACCACTGCAATATCGGACCCCAATGCTTGGGGCCACAGGGATGATACCCTCCCTTGGTTCTGGACCATGGATGTACCCCGAGATACTGATAGGAATGATTGGATGTCTGAATGTATGTCTTAGCATCATCACAAAATGCTTTCGGTACTTAACCGGAAATCTAGTTTACCGGGTTCATTGGTTCCGGTCCAAGGCACTTAGGGACCGGTGGAAGGAGGAAGTGGAGATGCTACAATGTGAGGTGGAGTGGACCAGAAATTATTTCCAAAGTAGGTTGAATTTCTGGTCAGACCGCCAGCAAACAGCATTGAGATCTGATGAGATCGGGATTGCCTGTTATGCTGCCTGGCAACGTCAGATATATCACCGGCTCTATTCCATTTAAACACTACATTGTTGTAGGTTGTAAAACATATCTACTTCTTTTCATCTGTCACAAACCGTTCCCATGTCTTACCCAATTGCTCTTTTACATGGGGAACACTGTCAAATAAACTCAGCCGCTGCTCTGAAGCCTGCATCACCATATGTACATTTCCCATCTCTTTCTCTATTTCATGCAGCATGAGATCACACCCACTCATCATGTATTTGATGCTGTCCCTTGGCATTCTTGGGACATCAAAGAGGAGTGGTAAGGACTCGGTCCCATCCTGCTGATCATGTAAGGCAGGATGTGGTGGCAAGGGAATATACATACCGAGACAGTAGGGAAAAAGTCTTTGGCCTCCGAAATGATGTGTGGGATTTGCTGGGATTCATATCCATCGGGGAATGTGGTACCAGGCATCTCCCACCATTTGTGTAGCATCAGTCCGGTATGATGAATCTGTGACTCGGATGTCCTGATCATGAATACATCATGACCCTTCATGTATTCCAGTATCTCCTCCTGCTGCATCTTTGCCAGAGTGGCACACCACAGGAATTGGTTTGCGATATAAGGCACCCGCATGATCAGACCATAGGCACTGCATGCAGAGAGCAATCGCTCAAGAACGCGCTAAATGTATAATATATGAATTGATTTCCATAAGAATCAGGTGATCTTACAATTTCTATCATGACATTCTCAAACCAATTTGAAGGTGGGTTGGGTTGCTGTAGCACATAGGTAAACCGTCGGAACCGAACCCCGATGTATTGCAAAGCGAGGGAGATATTGTGGGCATCAAGGGTGTTAGACATGATTGCGGGCAAGTGAGGTCCTGGGTAAATATAAGCCTTTAATAGGATAATGATATTTCTCACGGTCCATGTGACATTCATGATGCAGTCCTGCCTTAGGCCGGTTGAATGGGTGGCCGGTAGGGCACATACAAGACACAGAGCAATGGTCACCGGTAATAAATGTGGGGTATTGACTGGTAATAATCACGTACACACCGGCAATCATGATGCTTGCAATATAAGCCTGTCAGGATTGTATTTGAAGACAGAGACCAGACCAGTGATGTAGTGACCAGTGATGGTCATCCCGGTATTACACTGGATAATAGGTATAGCGGTAGCATATCGACTGGCAATGGGCATACAACTATTATACTGACTGGTAACTGTCCCACCGGTAGCATACAAACTGGTGTTGGTCATACTGGTGTTATACTGGCCAGTACTGAAGGTACTGCTATTATGCCGACCGGTAACAGTCATACCGGTAGCATACTGACCGCTATGTGGTGTACCAGTATCATCCTAGTATTGTGTTTTGACCTGCGAAGATACTGTTCTATATGGGCATACTGACCGCCAATGGTCATACTGGTATTATACTCAGCCCGTAGCGAGTCAAGTGGTGACTGTCATACCGGTGGCCTTCATACCGGTAGCATACCGACCGGTCACTGTCATACCGGTAGCATACCGACCGGTCAGTGTCATATCTGTAGCATACCGACCGGTCACTATCATACCGGTAGCATACTGGGCGGTCAGAGTCATACCAGTATCACGACCGGTCAGTGTCTTACCGGTAGCATACCGACTGGTCACTGTCATACCGGGAGCATATCAACCGGTGTGTCATACCGGTGCATACTGACCGGTAACAGTCATACCGGTAGCATATTGTTCTACATGGATAAAGCATATCCTGCCAGAAACATGTATTGGACTACCAGTCATGGCCAATTAAGGTAATCTACACCTCCAACTGCAACAACGCATTCTGGACCTTGTGAAGCCTCATTGGATCTGGCCTGGGGACTCTGAGCCAATTATGAATGTTATCCTGCATGTAGTATGCGAGGCAACATCAGTCTCCACCCTCCTCGATCACTCCATGCCTGAGGAGCCTACCAGAAAATGCTACAACCGTGCCCGGGCTATATTCCAGCTGAACTCCAAGGGTTGGGATATTAAGGAAGCAATCTTGATATTCACCGACAGTGGCGAGTAGATCAAACCAATCAGACCGGGACTGGGGATCTCGGTGCAAAGGTGTTTTCCGATTGGAAATGAGTGAGAGATTTGTGTATACGGTCGACCAATGCCCCAGTGCTTCCTGCATCACAGGATCGTTCTCTATAGACCATGCATCCAGCCTCTGCCTTGCCTCTAGACCGGCATGATAGAGTGGAGGGTGCATTATAGATAGCGCACCAGAAAGGAGGGCAGATGGGAGGCAAATATTCTTTCCCCATTCCTTGCCTGCCGGTGTTGCAAGCCCTGCAGAAACCGATGGTGTGTGTTTCCTTGTCTGTACCCGAGGTTAATTATGTTTGTTTCTGAAGAAAGATATAACTCTACCGAGTGGCCTTGCAAATGCCTAGCTGGTGAAAACTCCAGACATCCGGATGGTGTACTTCCCGGTCGGAAGTATTGATCAGAGTTTCTCCAACTCTGGTTTTTGATACTCTTCCGGAGGTTGTCACCAAGAGGCTGAAGGCCTGTAACAATATGTTTCTTTACCTACATGTCAGACAAGGCATGCATAATATCGACCACCATACCTGAATTGGCCTAGCTAAGGCACCTGGAAGGTACCACAAAGCGATGCTATCTCCTTCCCCAAGGATGATTGCTGGTTCTGATAAGATAGCAGGCATGTTACTGGTGCTCCTGATCGCCGGTGGGTGGTTCTCTAGGAGCTGAGCCTCTCGTTTCATGTCAGCTCCGGACTCCATTGCAGACAGCCTCTCACTAAGTCATATGAGATCAATGCCAGATGGAACTGAGATGGAAAGTCAGATGGTATGTTAGAGCCATGCAATGAACTTACTGCAATTTTTGTATGCCTTAACAAGAACAGAAACCAATTGGTTCATCCCGATGCAACCATGGGATGGAATATCCAATGGAAGTGCAGGCCGGGGAAAATCGGGATCTAGTGCCAGATGGCGAAATCGCCGGCACATGTAGCCAGCAATCCTTTCAGATAGGTGATAGTCAGTGACACCCGTGTTGAATGTGGCCATCTGGCAATATTGGATGTGTCTGTACGGAGGATGCAATGAAGCAGTCAATGACTGATTTGTGCTGAAAGCCATGGGAACTGCGACCGGTATATCTTAACTAGTTGCCGGAAGCCGGAAGTGTGTTCCGAATGTACCCCTGCCCATGGGCATTGTATTCCTAGAATCCCACAGGTCTCAGGGTGATTGACTGCCAGCATAGTACACCTTTCTTTCAACATAACTCACCCTGGGTCTTACTAGATATCGATGGTGTAAAGTTGCCGGCCGGATGCCTGATCAGTCCGGTGTCCCCCCATAGTAATCAACAAGCATTGGGGTGCTATTCTCATAAGTATATGGCCTTATAGGCAGAGTGAGGGAACTTGATTGGGAAGTCAGGACCATGTCTTGGTGTCCGGTGTATGCCATACCTGCTGGCTTCATACCTGAGCAATCCGGTCTCACCATCACTAGTAATCAACAATCATCGGAGTGCTATTCTCATACTTAAATCACTTTACTGTATCACCATTACCAGTCAGTATACTTATCCTACCAGTATTGCCACGACCAGTGAATATCCTACTAGTATGACAATGACCAATTGGTATGCTACCGGTATGACAGTGACCAGTTGGTATGCCACCGGTATGCTACCAGTATGACAGTTACCGGTCAATATGCTACCGGTATGATAGTGACCGGTCAGTATGCTACCGGTATGACAGTGACTGGTTGGTATGCCACCAGTATGACAGGTACTGGTTGGTATGCTACCGGTATGATTGTGATCGGTCGGTATGCTACCAGTATGACAGTGACCGGTTGGTATGCCACCGGTATGCTACCGGTATGACAGTTACTAGTCAGTATGCTACAGTGATCGGTCGGTATGCTACAGTGATCAGTCGGTATGCCACCGGTATGATAGTGACCGGTTGGTATGCCACCGGTATGCTACCAGTATGACAGTTACTGGTTGGTATGCTACCGGTATGATAGTGATCGGTCGGTATGCCATCGGTATGACAGTTACCGGTCGGTATGCCACCGGTATGACAGTTACCAGTCAGTATGCTACTGGTATGATAGTGACTGGTTGGTATGCTACCGGTATGACAGTGACCGGTTGGTATGCCACCGGTATGCTACCGGTATGACAGTTACCAGTCGGTATGCTACCGGTATGATAGTGACCGGTTGGTATGCCGCCGATATGACACTGACCGGTTGGTATGCTACCGGTATGACACTGACTGGTTGGTATGACCAATTAATCATTACTGGCCAGTACACCACCTGAATGCTTATCATTAACTTGTACTACTTGTATAATCATTTCCATTCAGTACAGTACCAGTCTTGTCTTTGCTAGTATGTACAATCCTGACATGGCTATCATCAGCCTGGACTTGTTTCAAATATTTTTTCCTCTCTGGCCCGACCATACACTTATTGTGACACCCACACCCAGGCCGGACTATCCATTATGGTAACACACCTACCCAGCCTGACCATACACTATGGTGATGCCCACACCCAGGCCGGACTGTACAATATGGTGACACCCCTACCCTGGCCTGACCATACACTATGGTGACACCCACACCCAGGCCAGACTGTATATTATGATGACACCCTACCCTGGCCCGACCATACACTATGGTGATGCCCACCCCCAGGCCAGACTGTGTATTATGGTGACACCCACTACCCTGGCCGGACTGTACATTATGGTGACACCCCCAGGCCCGACCATACACTATGGTGACACACCCAGGCCAGACTGTACTGGTGACACCACTACCCTGGCCTGACCATACACTATGGTGACACCCACACCCAGGCCGGACTGTACAATATGGTGACACACCTATCCTGGCCCGACCATACACTATGGTGACTAACCTACCCTGGCCCAATCATACACTATGGTGATGCCCACACCCAGGCCAGACTGTACAATATGGTGACACCCCTACCCTGGCCTGACCATACACTATGGTGATTCCCACACCCAGGCCGGACTATCCATTATGGTGATGCCCACACCCAGGCTGGACTGTACAATATGGTGACACCCCTACCCTGGCCTGACCATACACTATGGTGATTCCCACACCCAGGCCGGACTATCCATTATGGTGATGCCCACACCCAGGCTGGACTGTACAATATTATGACACACCTATCCTGGCCCGACCATACACTATGGTGACACCCACACCCAGGCCGGACTGTACAATATGGTGACACACCTACCCTGGCCCGACCATACACTATGGTGACACCCACACCCAGGCCGGACTGTTCAATATGCACCCATACCCTGGCCTGACCATACACTATGGTATCACCTACACCCAGGCCGGACTGTATATTATGGTTAAACTACACACTCTGGCCGGACCATACACTATGGTGATACCTACATCCTGGCCCAAACCTATATTATGGTGACAACCCACCCCCAGGCTGGACCATGTATTATGGTGACAATTCTGCATACTGGCCGGACCATAAATCATGGCAACACCCTTTAGTCCGGCCTGACCCCAGCTGGCCCATAACATATGGCCGATTGTCAACCCCCGCTGGCCATAAAGTATGGTACAATGTAGGTACATTATGTGCACCGACAACATTGGTGGTGGGTCATCCAGGGTCATCGTCAGCGATGGTGAAGGTGGGGGCAACACTGGGGTTGTCATCGTCATCGCCAGGCGATGCTGGGGCAGAGGGGACATGGGACATGGGGGATGTATCCGCCATTGTGGACACTGTCACGCACCAAATGTGTTTGGTACTGTGGACATGGAGAAAGTTAGCCGATGAAATTAATGCCAAGAACACACCCAAGATCTGTTGAAAGATTGTCCCGACTTGAGGGATACAGACAGCCCTCACTATCCATATCACGCAAAGTCATGACTATCCTGATGCGAGAGATGAATGCCAATGCTGACAGTTGTCAAGACCGGTTCTCCTCAACGATCTTACTAGGAGGTCCAGAGGTGCAGGGAACTAATGAGGAGGTAAGTCCAGACACTAGTAGGTGCTAGTTAGTGCAGAGAGTCAAGTCCGGGTCAAATGAACGAAGTCCGGGCACTAGAGGAGCACAGGGAGTAAGTCTGGGTTTTTGCGGAGTAAGTCCGGACCGTGGGAAAGTGGTCCGGAGTTGAGCGCAGCTTGTCCAGAGCGAAGGACATCCCAGAGGTGGGATAAGTCCTGAGAGGTCTAGCGTTGAGTCTGGGACAGAGGTGGCTTTTGCCCTCATGCAAGTAGGAGACTTGCTAGCATCGGACATAGGACCAAGGGGACGAGATAGGACGGAGGCCGGAGTTGGCCGGAGTTCAGGAGAACAAGATGGGATTAGGAGAGCATGGTGGGTAGTACAGAGTGGGGAGTATCTTAGTCGAGATTTGATCTAAGGATCTACTAGGCCAGAGTATGGTAGTTTATATAGTAATGAAACTAAGGTGAGTATATATGGTGACAAGTAAACACCTTAATGTCGAGACAAGGGATGGAGCAGAAGTAGACAGGAAAATAAACCAGGTACAAGAAAATAAAGCAGGGACAGGAAAATAAACCGGAGCGGAAGCAGAAACGGGGAACTAGGATTACAGGGACGACGGAGCAGATGCAGGGACAAGTAGGTAAAGGGAACTAGGTCGGAAGAGGACAAGTAAGGGTTGGAGGTGGACTTAACTAATGTTAAGTCTGGAGTGATGTCCAGGACCAGAGGAAGTGCAAGAGCGGAGGGAGTGCACAGGTGGAAGAAGGGCGGAGTAGTCGGAGGAAGGTCCGGAGTTGGACATGGAAATGTCCAAGGCCATTGGTGGACCTGACAGAGGGAGTGGAGCGGAACAGGAGCAGACCTGAGCCAGAGTTGGATGTACCAGCCGGAGTTGGGCTAGGTCGCAGACCAGACAAAGGGAGTGGCCGGACTGAAACCGGAGTAGCGACTAATGGTAGGTACAGGTCCAACATGGAGGAGTTAGACCGCAGATCTGTCTAGAGGAAGACAGGGGTTAGTCCTGAGGTGGAGATGGACGTAGTGACCGGAGTTGAGCTGGAGTGCAGCTATGGGGCTGGAGATGGCCAGACTAGATCCAGAGTTGCGTCTATGCCTAAGGAGAGGTCAGGCGGACCAGGGTTAGACCAGAGTTGCAACTGGGAAAAGTATGGATATGACAACAGTCATCTATCGCACGAGAACTGCCAAGAAGCAGAAGAATCCAAGGAATGATGATCATTTCAGTATGAGAGAGGAATGCAACCTACTGCAGTCCAACTCCCATACCAGAACAACCAAAGAAGCAGAAGAAACAACAGAGAAACGAAGGAGAAAAGGAAGAATCATTTTTAGCGCCCAAATGTCAAATTTAGGCACCCAGTGCTGGCATTCTGATATTTTGAATAGCTCCGCAATTTTTGAAGCTATCAATCATGTGACTATACCATCATGGAGCCTAGACCATGGTCTATCTGCCTGTCAAGTTCCGATGTAAATCTGTTTATTTCCCACAGAGATATTGATATTCCACCCACAATCCAGACACCCACTTCATCACTCACTATGGAGTCCGCATTTTCTCTGGAACGTTTCTCCACTATTGCAGCAGACCTCAACTATGTCCTGCTCTTGGGACAGCCTCTCCCTGAGCTCCTGTGTACTGTCTGGTACATATCTTCCCAGCCTGCTCCCTCAGTCCCTCTCATTCTTGGTCAGCGCGTTCTCCTTGTCAGTCCTGCATCGCACACATACTTTGGTCATCTCAAGTCTATCATTAGACTTGAAAATTTATACCTGGTTGTCTCTGTGTCTCCTGAGTCCTCTGCATATGGTCCTTTCATCCCAGAGTCCTGTCACATCCATATCGCTCTATCATTCATCTCGCTTCCCTGGACACATCAAATCTGCTATTCACGTTTCACTTCCCTGCTATCCCGAAACATGAATGAAACAGTGCTCTAGAACCCTTCTTAGGAGCCCTAATAGAGTACAGAACCTTCCCCTTACTGCTCAAGGGAAGACTGCACTTCGGGAGCACCAAATTTCGCATTTTTGCTCTACAGAAGCTCAATCCAAGGGATTTGTGACACTCTGTGACCAGCTGTGACTCTACTTGTCATTCCAGGCCCCCTGACACTGCTCTTCTGGTTGGATCAATTCTTTTATTATCCCCCAGCCACTCCCATCAGTGGCACTGCTTCAGAAGCTCATCTCCAGATCTAAAGTTCAATCAATCACAGGTTGTGCTTCCCTTCTGTCTGAGTCACACAGAGTCACTCTGGCTCACTCTGACTCACTCTGCTGCGCATTATTCATCCCCTCTTGGCATTACTAATCCCCATTACTCCCCTTACCAATCACTTACCAATCATCCTTCAAATCATGCTTATCATGCTGCTTATCAATTCATGACTCATGCCCCTATGATTCATATGCATTATGTCATTGCATATGCTTATTTAGCTTCAATCTACTCATCCCATGCTCTCCCCCCCTCTCTTTTGGGCCCCATGCAATGATTTTTCCATATTCTTGGTTATGCACCCCTTTTTACCTATGTTTTTGCTCTTTCCCTTGGCTCAGCAGCTTGTTCAGGCTTTCCCCATTGATGACTCAGCCTGATTACACTCCTTATCAATCACTTACCAATTTCTTACCAAGCACTTAGTCATTTGTGCTTACAGGGCCACAGCCCCTCCTGTATATAAACCAGCAGCCAAAGGCTGCAAGGAAGTGTCTGCTTCCCCCTCAATAAAGCGACCACATTCACTCTCCCTCACTGTCTATAAGCTCTATCTCTGTCTTTGGATTTGTAGGTCACTCAGTGCTGGCCTAAAGCTCCTATATTGTTGTTTATCAGATATATCTTGTATCTGATCATTTCTCTAGGCTCAAGCACAGTCTAGCATCTCTGTCCACTCCATCCCATCACTGTCCATCGCATTCTTGAAGCAGGAACTGTCCCCTTGCTTCCCTGTTGCTCCATCACTGCTGTTACACCCCTGTCATCAATCTATCATCGCTCTTCAATCCCAGGACTCTTCCTAACCACTGTGGTAGGCTGAAGAGGAGTCAATACCATCCCCAGTCGCATATCATCCCCATCAGAAGCCCTTCCCTTCCCTCCTGCATCCTGCCTGAAGGTGTGCAGCACATTCCCCTGTGGAGATTACATTCCAGAAATGCAAAAGAAGACCACCACTTGCATATTGCTGTCATTTGGTGTTGGTTGTTGGTTGTTCTGACCTCTTCCCTCACTTAGGCGCACACTGCCCGGTCTGTCTGACTCTGTGGCAGTCTGTCCGACTCCATGCCAGTCTTGTGTCACTCCATTCAAGTATTCATACAGTAAAAATATGTGTATTAGAATACAGAATAACTAAATAATCTATTATATGGTGGAGCTAGCTGTCAAATGCAAGGGGGGTGATCATTGACACTATGCTGGCATGGTGGTCAGCATCGCTGTGGCTGGGGGGTTGGTGGGCATCATTGTCGGATGACACTGGGATGGGGGTGGTCGCATTGTCACCGTCAACACTGGGGATGGTGACAGGGGGTCATTGTCATCATCAATGCTGGGGTTGTGGGTGGTCGCATTGCCACTGTTGATGCTGGGGATGGTGGTGGGGGGTTATTGTCGTCATTGTGGTCAATGTTGATGGCCACGCCGATAACTTTGATGGTGGGGGTTGTCATTGTCCTCGCGTTGGTGGCAGCTGTCGATGCTGGTGGTGGTGGTTGGTGTTGTCGCTGTTGTCCATGGTGGGGTTGTCGTCACTGATGGTGGTGATGGTGGCTGTGGGTGAGGTGCATAGTGATGTGGTAAATACAATTAAGAAATGTTGGTAGTTCAATATGCTGATATAATCATCTACACAAACATGTGCACACACACACACTTCAAAAATTTCTCCAAGTCCTTAGTATCCTCTCCATCTTCTACCACCATCACACCATGTGTCGACCACCACCTGACAGCCACAATGTGACCACCACCCCACTGTCGACAACAATGATGCGCCCACCACCACCACCAGCGTCGTCAATGACGTGACTACCACCACCACCTCAATGCAATGACACAACCACCACCACCCCACCAGTGTTGTCAATGACGATGACACCAATGTTATTCATACGTGTATTCCTCTTTTTCCCCCCAGCTTCAAACACTGCAGAAATCTCCAATGATATTGTCTCTGCAGGCGGAGTACAGTGTGCCATCCACGCCCAGTGGTCATGCTGAGCTGCATAGTGAAGGTGCTGTGCACCGTATCCAGAGGAGCCCGGTGGCAGACCTATTGCCCAGCCTAAACTGGGTCATATGGCAGGAGGCGTTGGTTGTAGCCCCTTGTTCCAAGCAGAGGGAACATACACATTCAGGCCACCAGTGGATGCTGCATGACCCAAGGGAGTAGGGGGAAATTGTGGGAGGGCTGGAGGCACCGACTGAGGCCCGATGGGAGCGACATTGTAACGTGGATCAGGTAGAAATCGAGGAGCACCGGGGGTGGTTGAATCACGAAAGTTCGGGTCAGTATTCAATATGGCCACCACTGGTGGTGGGTTGACCAAAGCTACCAATTGTTGAGATGTGATGCTGGTCATGCTGAAGTGAACACACCTCGGGATTGAGCAGTGCTTATGGATTGGCGGATGGACTGTGCATCAGGTAATGCTGATGATACATTAGTTCAAATCCAATGGAAGAGGTGGGAATGCACTAATACCTTGTGGATGTGCTCGAGCAGTGGTCACAGGTTTGTTCTTGTACCACCTATAGCACTCCGCACAAACAAACTTGCTGGGCTGAGCTGGGTTGTACGCTGCTACATAGTGGCAGGGATCGCCTTTCTGGATCAAAACTTTGCACTTGGATTGCTGGCATATCCTGTCTTCTTTGGCGAATGCATCCTCTGTGAACTGCATGACAAGGTCCTGGCTAGATGCCTGCATAATAGTACAGTGCAGACCTGAGAATATCACTGATAAGTGTCGTAGATGCCAAAATAACGGGATGGCTTAAATACCTTTCTGAAAGGCATCTGAGCAATCACACAGATACTTTGACCAACAAACCATGAGCCTTGGTCACACACAGAAACAGTAACAAGGCACTTACCAGCATCGCCCAGAAAAAATGGTTCCCGTCATCTATGCACAAGGCGGGCACAACTTGGCAAAGGACCTGCACAAATGATTGGATAGCTGGAAAAATGGACGGCCTCCGAGGAAGACACAGTACATTCAACGGCCCGAGAACCAACCACAAGGCCATTACTTGTTTGCAGGGTGAGCGTGACTTGAGGACACTGTGGTCCCAACAGACTGGAAACCAACTGTGAGGCTGTATCGATAGAGGCGCAACTGTCTGGCTTTCATCCCAACAGACCAGAAACCCACTGTGAGGCTGTAGTATCGATAGGGGGCAGGAATGGTGGCGTTGAGGCACAATACAACTGGAGCGACTCATGAGGTCAAGCGGAAATGAGACATCAGGTACTGATAGACAAAGTTCTGAGGGACAAAGTTCTGGGGGTTCAAGCATGGTTCAGCAACTCGGGAGGGGAAGCTTGGAGTCAGGAACAAATGGACAGGCTTGAGGAAGTTTCAGTGGTTCGAGCTTGATGGAGTAGTTGTCTTAATTGGCAAACCACGGTGTAGCTGCCTCATGTAAGGGCAATGTTGAGATAATAGTCACATGTTACAAGTCTGTCATAATTTCACCAGCAGCTCAACTATCTAGCAAACTCAATGTCCAGGTGGGTGAATCAGAATAAGCCTACTTGTATGTACTACATAGTTTGCTCACTGAATGGTGATTCATACTGATTGATCATATCTCTACCTGTAGCTCCTCTTGACCAAATCGAGCCTCACATCAGGAGATTGTGGAAAACCCATCTTACCGACAAGGAAATTCTGGCCGAGATTCAAAAACATATTGATACTAATCAGTATGGGCTAGGGTGAGTTTGTGTTGTGTACTTCCATTATAACTGATGTACTGACTTAGTATTATCTTGGCAGCCTAACAAAGTTCAAAGTAATCCGTACACAACTTGGGCTCTGCTGTACCCGTAAGCAAGCACATACCACAGAGACCATCCGAGATGTGATGGGCGACATGCGGACGATGTACCCTGATGCTGGTGTGCGAGAAATGATTGGACTACTCTTCCACGAACATGACATGGCAGTTTCAAGGTAAGTCAATACAACAGCCGATATTGCATGCAAATGCTTACCATTTCATGTAGATCACGGTGCAATCGGACATCGGCCCTGTTGCGCACTAGCCCCACTTCATTAAAGAACTTCTGTCCGGGTGCCATGTGCCTGTTGGAGAAAAGTCGGAGATCGATTGGAGTAATTTATCCAACCAGAGTCGGACCGGGTCTAGACCCGCAGACAGCTCGTGCCTGATCACGTGACTGGACCGCATTGAACCAATAGCCAGTGATCATGTGACACCCGGGACTACCCAGGTTTACTCTCTCATGGTTTTAAACTCCACCGGTTCCCGCCACACCCCGCTACCGGTTAGGGGGGATGTACACCACACAGGGTAGTGCCAACAAGTAGCCAGGTTGCTAGGTGATGAGCAAAGACGATGGAGGAAGGGGCCTTTAGTGTAAACACTGAAGGCTGGCTCTTTCGACTTAAAGTTTCATCAGCCTCTTTCGTCTCTTTTATATATTGCATGAACAGGGATTTAGAGTGGAGTCCGAATCGCAAGCGTTGATAAGAGTGACAGCAGGTAGTAGGGTTTATACTCAGCGAGTCAAATCACATAGAGTGGCCAAAGACACCTCAGGTGTTAGACACTGGGGTGGGCTTTAGAGTTTAAAAGTCCAGTCCAGTCCGGTTTTTTTGCCTTTTTCGGAAGAGGACCGGACTGGACCGCTTTTGGAAGCCTGGGAATGGTTCATGGACCGCTTAAAGACTGGTCCAAAGCAGTTGAAACCGGTTTTCAAAAAGACTGGTCCAAAACTGCTAAAAAAACCAGTCCAAACCACTAAAAAAACCGGTTTTTTTGCATTTTATTGATGTTTTTCACATCAAAGGTGTGTCAGATAGCATCTAAATACTATTTATAGACTGTAGTAATTATATACAAGTCATTATATATTTATTTGTGCCATATTTCATCCAAAAAGATCAGTTTTACACCCCTTAAGACCCACTGCAGGCCAAAATTAGCCTGTAATATAGGGGTTTTTATACCATATATGTATTGCTTACATAATGCGGTTGCAACCGGTTGCAACCAGTCTTTTTCATCATTCTCAAAAGTAGGCAACTGGCAACTGCAGTCCAGTTGCGACCAGTCCAGTCCAGTCCAGTTTCTGGTCTTTTTGCGGTCCTATGGACTGGACTTTTAAACTCTAGTGGGCTTTCGTTGGTGGTTGATTCTTCAGTGGCAGTGGCATCAATTCCCCTTACGAGATCGTATGTAGAGGGGCCGGGTTCCACTTCCCGGTACATGTCAAGGACGGACTTCTTCCAAAGAAGAGCTAGGTCGCCTAAACATTTAGTACGTTTACGAGAGACGACCCATTTCGAGTTATCCACGAGTAGTGTGTGGAGGTCAAGATAAGTGACAGCTCCAAAGACAATGTCTCCCTCATACTCGTGCCACAGATCCTTCTGGACAGTCACCCTATCAAGGAGTGGAAAGGCATCCTTCGGGAACTGGGCACTTTCTGGGAAGAAAGGCAACCGAAATTGCCAGCGTTGTAAGGGGTGCTCTTCATCATTATTAATGATGAAATCCCCCTTCTCCCAGCTGTCGCTTACAGCTTTGAGAGGCTTACTAATGTGGCGAAGAAGTTCTGATATGGAAAAATCACTCCAAGCATCGTTAAAGTGGGTCTTAAGGACAATAATATCCTTCTCATTGTTGTCGGCTTTAATGGCAAACCGGTTTTCCCAATGAGTGTGAATGTGGTCAGACAACCACTTTCTGATGATGCGATCGGGGTATCCTCTACTGAGGTAGAGGGCAGCAAGATTCTTAGCTGCAGTCATGTAAGTGTTCCACGTACTAGACAACACCACCAATCGGGATAATTCCCCTATGAATGTTCCTCATTTAACGTCATAGGGGTGTGAAGAATCCCATGGAACTCTCTCAAGGTGGTTACCGGGCTTATGGTAAGGTCTCCATTGAACCTTATTATGTTCATCGAGATAAATGAACATATCCAGGAAGACTAAGGACCTTCCTGGTGTAGCCCAGTCGACGGAGCATCCTTCCAAGTGCCAATTATGTTTAGCAGTGTCCAGAGCCTTGGCGGCAGTGGGGGCTTGGATGACGGCAAAGATGTCATCGATGTAACGTCAGTAGAATAATATGGTGGGGTGGGATAATATTTCCTGATCTGCTGGGATTGCATAAATGTTCGCGATGTCCGGAGAACATGCTATGCCCATTGCAATGCCTTTAGTCTGGAGATAAGGTAGACCATTGTGTTCAACAATGAGGTTTTATACAGCCCGTGGTGGAATTATAATTACAAACTGTAAACAATCTTTTGGGAAATGTGATGATGGGAGGGGGTAGATAGACCCATTGGAAGGTCCCAGTCCAAGTTTCAGACAAAACGGTGGTTGGAATAATATTCTACAGGTGATGCAAGCATGCTTGGGTACTGGAAACACATCTTATTAGGAAATATTCTGCAAGGCTCAGGACCATTCCCATCATCTTCAGAGACCTCAAAAACCACAATAACAACCCTTTAGACATCCTGGAATAGCTTCCTGAATTTATTAGATACAGTAATGTAAGGTATGAGGAGTAGGGTGTGTGTGTTGTCACAAAAAAAATACAGGTACATCACAAATGTTCTTTCCACAGTACTATGATGATATATATATGGGATAGACATGTTTCAGGTATCAGAGACATGCTCCTGAATTTCCTGAGACCAATATAGGATCAGAAGAGGCACATTGGGTACATTCGTAGGAACAAATGCTGGGGTCTGGAAATCAACTCCATCATCTTCCTAATCATTCATGAACTCCATAATATCACTGTAAATATTCTGGAAAGACTGTCTGAATTTATTTAATATCATACTATCTGAAAGAATACAGAGACACCCACAATGTCTTTTATATTGTTCTATAATGATATATTTGTGGGGTAGACATATTTCAGATATAAGAGATACCATGCATTTTCCTGGGGCCAATATAGGGTGAGGGAAGGCATATTGGGTATGTTCATAGGAGCAAATGCTGAGGTTATCACAGCTCACTAAGTGACAATGTCCATATCCTTTGAGATATCTTTGGAGCAAGGAAGGAGTACAACTCATCAATTTATGGCTTCTTTGAACAGCCACAGATTGTCAAGGTTAATAATCACCATGTACAAGAATCCTATGGGCAGACCTCCACAAATAATTTGATGGGCATGTTCCACAGCTTGTGGACACCTGTAACAGCACCTCCACTATTATCGCAGTGACTATGTAGCATGTTGTGTACAAGTGTTAGAGGGTCAACTATGAAGGTAGACTTCTGTGATAAGTTGTTTTGCAGGTTGAAAACAAGTGCTAACAAATGGGAAGTTGGTGTACAATTGTGAGAGGGTTGAATATAGGGGCAGGCCTATGTAATAATTTGATGGGCATGTTCCACAGTTTGTAAGCACCTGTAGAAGCACTTGGACTATTGTATCAATTGTGTAGGATGTTGCGAACAAGTGTGAACAAATGGGAAAATAGTGTACAAGTGATAACAGGTTGACCATAAGGATAGACCTCTGTAATGATCAATGGGCACATTCTGCAGCTTGTAAACACCTGTCATAGCACTTGTACTATTGTTATGATTAGGTAGGATGTTGCAAACAAGTGCAAACAAATGAGAAGATAGTGTACATGTGTTGGCAGGTTGATCATAGGGGCAGACCTCTGTAATAATTCGATAGACACGTTCTGCAGCTTGTAAACAACTGTAGCAGCACCTATACTATTGCAAAAATATTACCATGATTCCTCCTCCTCCCTCCTTTCCCTTTCATCACCCCCCCTCCTCATGTAATTCCTCATCCTTTTTCTTTCTTTACCACTCTATTTTTTCTTGGAGCATAACAGGCATTCTTTGGCTTTGCTGACTTTCACTTTCTTCCCTGTTGTAGTTTCTTCTTCTCCAATTGCAACATTTTGTTGGTAGGTACATCATCATACCCTACATGTCACATGAGATCCATTGCAGCATATTCATTGTTTTCACAACTCAAAAGACTTTCTTCCTGCTCTTGCACTAACTCTAGCACCTGACTGACATTTGTAGATGATATCAATTCTTTACACATAGTTCGCACCTGTTCACAGCCAATTCACAACACTTTACCTAGTTGGTTCCATATCAGAAAGGGTGGTAAATGTATTTACAAGCTGCAGAACGAGACCATTCAATGATCACAGGGGGTACCCTTATAGTCAACCCCCCAAATGCTTGTACACTTTGTTCGCAGCTGTTCGCAACACTCTACCTTGTTAATACAACGGTTCAAAGTCTGGTACAGGTGGGCATAGTGTTGCGAACAGCTGCGAACAAAGTGTACAAGCATTGGGGAGTTGACTATAATGGGAGCTCACAACATGAAAAATTGAATCAAATCTACATGGTGATTTGAACATGGTCTGACCTTGAAGCTTTTGGTCAGAGGCTGCTGCAATGATTACCACATCATGTAGCTGTATCTCTTTTGGAAGTGAAGGTCTGAGTAGTAGGGGATTTATATAGGTGTCATCTTAAGAGTGTTATTTAGAGGTCAAGAATAGACCAAATCAGGCAAGATTTCCATGTGTTGTTTTGTATTCTTGCACTTGGTGGATCTGTATATGTTTGATCTTCAGGCGAGTATGACACAAATATTGTGAGATTACAACATCCCACTTTTGTGAGGTGAACTGGCAAAACTCAACACTAGACAAGAGTCAGAACAGACTCAGTACTTCTGTGCAAACAGAGACTCTATTTAACTAACCTAGACAAGAGTCAGAACAGACTACATGGGTCAGTATGATAGTAAAAGAGTGTGTAGGATAGTCTTACCTCAGTACTTCTGTGCAAACAGAGACTGAGGTATGAAACAAAAGAAAAAAACATCCTATGAGGAACGACCGTGATTATGTAAGGAATGCTCGGCGTGTCCATACTAAGAATAAAGGGGAACAGTACTGTAGGGACTGGGAATTTCAACACCCACTCCATCCAAGAGGAAAGTGGTATCCCTGTGCCAAGAGCAGTGCCAGTTCATGTGATAACATTGATACTGAAATCATCAATGATACATTAGAAAAACTTGACTGCTACCTCAGCTCAAAGTGTACAAGCATTGGTTGACCACAGGGGTATACACCAGTTTAACCTGATACAATCTAGTTGATACCATAGCAGAAAGGTTGGGATACTTAGGGCTAGAGTTATAAACTCCCCAATGTACACTTTGTTCGCAGCTGTTCGTAACACTATACCCACCTGTACCAGACTTTGAACCATTGTATTAACAAGGTAGAGTGTTGCGAACAGTTGCGAACAAAGCATACAAGCATTGGGGGATTGACTATAGGGGTAGCCCCCTGTAATCAATAATTGGATGGTCATGTTCTGCACCTTGTAAACACATGTACCAGCCTTTCCTTGCTGCTATTGTATCAACTAGGTAAAGTGTTGTGAATGGCTGTGAACAGGTGTGAACTATGTGTACAAGTGTTGGGAGTTTGACTATAGGGTTAGCCCTTTGTAATAGTATGATGGTTGTGTTCTGATAGACCTATCATCATTATAAACTTTATTGGTGAATTTGCAGATAATTCCTCCAGGGGCTGGAAAAATCACATTGCTGAGCTTCATGAGGACTAGTATTCTGGCTGTGAATCAGTTGATTCATGCTTCCAGGTCCCTTGCTCAACAACTTGCCATTTCCTCTGGCAAAAGGCATTTTTACTAGAGCTTTTAAAAGTCTTTTTCTTTTTGGTGAAGATTCTTCCAGATTGCCAAAGCCAGCATTATCAATTAGAAGAACCAGACAATGCCTGAGAATTAAAGAAGAACTGGCCATGGAAAAGGACCAGCTAGTGCTGGTGCCTGCCTTCAGCAGGCAGCACCAGGCAATGCCTGTCCTATTTTTGCCAGGCATAATAAGGAAAAAACCACAATACCTTTCAGACATTTTCAATTTCAATCACAAAAAAAATCAATGAATCAAATCAAATTTAGTAAATACCACATTTGTAGTCTTAGTATTATTCTGTTCATATTGGTCATACTCAGCTTGGTGGCCAGTGCTTTGTGTGTTTATTACATAAGCTAACTCAAACTTTCATCAGCACCAAGGTTGTCGCTTGCACTGATGGCTACCATTTATTTCCCCGAATTGCACCCCAGTGAGCGTAAGCTTGCAGCATTGATTGAGGATTGTTGGAAAATTGAATTGGCTCTCGATCATCAAAATGAGGCTTTGAGTTGGACTTGCCAAGTTGTGCTGGGCTTCAACGCAAAAGGAGGTTTACCTCTGCAAGGGGGAGGGGATCTGCACAGGGTGCATCCGACAGACGGACTAGGTCTAGGAGGGAGACACCACAATATACATCCTCCTCCACATCATCTTCCTCCTCCTCCTCTTCCTCATTGTCATTAGACAGTGAATAGAGTGCAGAGTTCAACACATCATCTGTAATTATTTGTCTGTCTCATAAGTGATATAGTGATATATTTGTGCCTTGTTGTATACATTAGAAATTCAATGCTCCACCAAGCCAACAGATTGTAATTCACTACTATAATGCACAAGAAGTGTCTAAAAATCACAAACAGTGCCCCCAAACAAAGTCAAATAAATCTGGCACAAATCCAAACACTCAAAAATCAAATGGCATATCTAATCCATTCTTCTCAGAATGCTCCATTGGTTACCCAGGATTGGTAGTGTTTGGAGTGTTTGGATAGGTATTTCTAAGTGGAAAAAATGACATTGCTATCAGCAGAGAGGGAAAGACTCAGCAGAGAGGGAAAGACTACAAAATTTGCTGAAATCAGTGTTGCAGCGCACATGCATCAATATGGTATATGTGCTCATCAACAGCCTCACTTTCAGGTCCACATCACACATTAACATCTCTTGTAACGGAAGGGATTCCTCTTTTGGATGCCTCAACCACATGGCCGTGCTATAATTGGTGTTGGACATGAGAAAATGCAATAAAAATACGATATTGTGGACTCACCGTGGCAAACGTGTGCAAACAAAGCCTGGGCACTTGGAAATCAAAAGCAGGCGAAACAATTTCAGTACAGGCTGTCAACACAACTGAGTGATTAGATACCCTTTCCCTGCAGCCCTGTATTTGATTCAAAATATGTTAGAAATTAAGATGCTTATGCTATTGTAAAGGGTTACTAGAAATCAAAATCATTACTGATTACCAATGTATGTGACAATTTTGCTGCTCATACATTTTGTGAAAATAATGAGAGAGGGTAAATAGGGCATCCCCTATAATTCTACCATAATCATGTGACAAGGGGTGACTTTGCACTGAAAAATGAACACAATCCATAAAGAAAAATCTGTTGTGCTCTTTTGTAGGGAGCATGTCAAGAAACATTATGATGCAATAAATGTTGAAGTCGCACGTGCACCTGGCGTAAACCGTCAACGAAGTGCGCACAAGACTGCGACCCATATTAGTGTAGACTTAGTAATAGTCCTCTTTAGAGTAGATGTTACATGTCACATGTCATGTGTCACAGTCACGTGTCACACTATTTGTTGTATATAAACAGTGTTCATCGCTTATATAATATAACAGCTCTTAACCAGCTACCGCTACCATCTCAGGTTGTGCACTCCACCCAACAGGTGAGTTGGAGTAGCAGTTCCTCTACGTATATAGGTATTGCTTCAACAATAAATTGCAATAGTATAAAGGAGTTGTGAAAGTTATTAATTTTGTGAGCATGTAGATGCTAATTTCCATGCCTCAGACAGTAGGATAACACTAAATTAGGCAGTTCCTCCTGAATGCAGTAAATGACATGGTGTCAAGACCGGTTCTTCACCAATCTGATTGCTACAATGGGTCTGGGGGTCAGGGGTTGGTCTACTAGCGGTAAGACCAAGATGCTATGTAGTGTAGTCACACTTCCCGAGTGATAGGAAGGCTGACTGAGGGTTTATATGGAGAGTCCAGGTTAGAATGGTCAGTGACTGAGTGCTTGCATGAGACAGAGACAGAGAGTGCAAAGGAGAACAGAGGAGAAGTGTCTTATTTGATATTTGAACTGAAGCTACAACAGACCGAGTGTCAAGTATTTATACTGAGTAGAATGGATGAGGCAATGTTGTTGAAGCAATACCTATATACGTAGAGGAACTGCTACTCCAACTCACCTGTTGGGTGGAGTGCACAACCAGAGATGGTAGCAGTAGCTGGTTAAGAGCTGTTATATTATATACGTGGTGGACGCTGTTTATATACAACAAATAGTGTGACACGTGACTGTGACGTGTCACGTGTGACATGTAACATCTACTCTAAAGAGGACTATTACTAAGTCTACACTAATATGGGTCGCAGTCTTGTGCGCACTTCGTCGACGGTTTATGCTGGGTGCACATGCGACTTCAACACTCCCCCTCGCTGTGCTGCACGTAGAGCACTTCAGCGAATAAGGCACTAGATGCTGCCAGAGGGAAACTGTAAGCCTAGTTGAGCTCTGAACTTCGCGAATTTCTCGTGGGGTAAGTTCTTGGTGAGCAGATCGGCAGGATTCTCAGCACCATCAATGAAGAATAGCTCCACGTTACCTTTCGCGACTGACTCACGGATTCCGTGGTAGCGGATGTTGATGTGCTTGGAGCGAGGCTCCGTTACAGGGTTGGATGCCATGAATATGGATCCCTGATTATCACCACAAATCGGGATAGCTTTCAGCTTATAGCCAAGCTCACCAAGTAGACTCCGAATCCAGGTAACTTGGCAAGCGCAATCGCTCAAAGCCATGTATTCGGCCTCAGTGGACGAGTATGCAATAGTCTTCTGCGCACGAGAAGTCCAACTGATCAAGCCATCTGCAAGTTTCAGGTAGAAACCTGTCTGCGAGAGGCGAGAGATAGGGTCTGATCCCCAATCTGAGTCCGTGCATGCAATCAGGCCAGCACTGGATCCACCATTGTACACTAGGGAGTAATTAGGTGTACCAATCAAGTAGCGACAAATATAAAGTGCTTTGGATAGGTGGTCCTGGGATGGATTCATGGCATGGCGCGAGAGATGGGTGACTGCAAAGGCAATGTCGGGCCTAGTGCCTAACATAAGGTACAGAAGGGACCCAATAACTATCTGGAAACAGGAGCGGAGTTCCACATCAACAGGCTCTGTATTTTTGGCGGCATAGTAGCCAGCCGGCAGTGGGGTGCTTGCGGACTTTGCATTAAGCATGCCGCAGCGTTCGATGACCTTTTGGAGGTACGCGCATTGATCCAGGTGGATAGCGCGACCCTTGCGAGTGATTCGCATTCGGAGGAACTCCTTAGGTTCTCCAAGGTCTCTGCACTCCCATTTGCACATGAACTGCGCTTTGATGGCATCAACAACAGCCTTGTTAGGGCCGCAGAATAAAGCGTCGTCAATGTAGATAATACCAATGACGATGTTGGTGCCTTTCTTCTTGTAGAAGAAGAGGCCTGCTTCAGACTTAAGGCGCTCAAACCCGAGTTCTGTCAAAACCGGTTCTCCTCAACGATCTTACTAGGAGGTCCAGAGGTGCAGGGAACTAATGAGGAGGTAAGTCCAGACACTAGTAGGTGCTAGTTAGTGCAGAGAGTCAAGTGCGGGTCAAACAAACGAAGTCCAGGCACTAGAGAAGCACAGGGAGTAAGTTCGGGTTTTTGCGGAGTAAGTCCGGACCGTGGGAAAGTGGTCCGGAGTTGAGCGCAGCTCGTCCGGAGCGAAGGACATCCCAGAGGTGGGATAAGTCCTGAGAGGTCTAGTGTTGAGTCTGGGACAGAGGTGGCTTTTGCCCTCGTGCAAGTAGGAGACTTGCTATGATCAGACATAGGACCAAGGGGACAAGATAGGATGGAGGCCGGAGTTGGCCGGAGTTCAGGAGTTCAGATGAACACATGGATTAGGAGAGCATAATGGGTAGTACAGAGTGGGGAGTATCTTAGTCGAGATTTGATCTAAGGATCTACTAGGCCGGAGTACGGTAGTTTATATAGTAAAGAGACTAGAGGTGAGTATATACGGTGACAAGTAAACACCCTAGTCAGGACAAGGGATGGAGCAGAAGCAGACAGGAAAATAAACCAGGGACAGGAAAATAAACCGGAGCGGAAGCAGACACGGGGAACTAGAGTTACAGGGACGACAGAGGAAAAGCAGGGACAAGGGAACTAGGTCAGAAGAGGACAGGTAAGGGTCAGAGGTGGACTTAACTAATGTTAAGTCCGGAGAAATGTCCAGGACCGGAGGAAGTGGGACCGGAGGAAGTGGGACCGGAGGAAGTGCACGACCGGAGGAAGTGCACGACCGGAGGAAGTGCACGAGCGGAGGGAGTGCACGAGCAGAGGGAGTGCAGGAGCAGAGGGAGTGCACGAGCAGAGGGAGTGCACGAGCAGAGGGAGTGCACGAGCAGAGGGAGTGCACGAGCAGAGGGAGTGCACGAGCAGAGGGAGTGCACGAGCAGAGGGAGTGCACGAGCAGAGGGAGTGCACGAGCAGAGGGAGTGCACGAGCAGAGGGAGTGCACAGGTGGAGGAAGGGCGGAGTAGCCGGAGGAAGGTCCGGAGTTGGACATGGAAATGTCCTAAGCCTTTGGTGGACCTGACAGAGGAAGTGGAGAAGGAGCAGGAGCAGAACTGAGCCGGAGTTGGATGTACCAGCCGGAGTTGGGCTACGTCGCAGACAAGGCTAAGGGAGTGGCCGGACTGAAACCGGAGTAGCGACTAGTGGTAGGTACAGGTCCGACACGGAGGAGTTAGACTGTGGATCTGTCTGTAGGAAGACAGGGGTTAGTCCTGAGGCGGAGATGGACGTAGTGACCGGAGTTGAGCTGGAGTGCAGCTATAGGGCTGGAGATGGCCGGACTAGATCCGGAGTTGCATCTATGCCTAAGGAGAGGTCAGGCGGGCCATGGTTAGACCGGAGTTGCGACTGGAAAAGTATGGATATGACAAGTTCCTTGAGAGACTCATCGAGTGTGCGCCACCAAGCTAGGCCAGCCTGTTTGAGGCCATAGAGGGCACGCCAGAGGCGGAGCACTTTGCACTCTTGCCCGGGAACGGCAAACCCTTCGGGTTGTTCCATGTAGATCTCTTCGTTGAGCTTGCCATACAAGTAGGCGCTCCAAACGTCGAGTCCAGTGATATACCAATTCTCAGTGTGGCAAGCGCAAGCATGAGGCGCACTGTTTCAAAGCACACGACTGGTGAGAAGACCTGGTCGAAATCTAATCCCTCAACCTGGGAGAAGCCTTTCGCTACTAAGCGTGCTTTCTTGCGGCCATCCAACTTTACGTCGAAGACCCATCGGTTCTTAATGACCTTCCGGTCTTGGGGATGGTCAACTAGCTCGAAGACCTTGCGCTTTCGCAGCACGTCGAGCTCTTCTTGGCAAGCAAGTCGCCAGAGTTTCTGCTCAGCTTGGGGTAAGTGAGCAATGTCCTTATAGGACCAGTTGCGGACACTCTCGTATTGAGGGTCACAGGTTTCGAGGGCTTTGCCCATCAGGTATCGGACTAGGTTTGCTCCCCCTTCCTCGCACATCTTTTGCACATCTTCCTCACTGGGCGTTGCAGAGGTGTTGGGGAAACCACCAGGAACATGGTCTGGTGTGTCCGGTTGTGGGGGTCTAGGGACCTCACCCACAGTTTCTCGCCATCGAGAGGCACTTTCGATATCCCGGAGTTGCTCGACGGGATGTCGCCGCTCACCATACACGTTACCAGGGCGCAATGGTGCTCTACATTCACATTGGGGGCGGGCAGGGATATTCACTGCAGGGGGTCGCAGCGCATTCTGGCGGCGTTCAGCTCGGCCAGGGCGCTGCGGTGCCAGAGGTGGCGGATTTCTCGCTGGTGAAGGCGTTCTTGGTGCCGGTGGAGGCACTGGAGATGGCGTACGGGGAGGATTTATTTGATTAGGCTCTTCCTCAGGAGCCTCAGGTTCCTCGCGCTTTGGATCGTCATCCTGCGCTTGGGGATGTGGGTAGCCATGGTCGTGTTCCACATCGTCATCACTGTCGATATCATCAGGGGGATTCCCTGGTCGATCGGTGGTAGGTTTCGGATTTGCCCTTCTGAAAGGGTTCTCGAGAGGTTCACGCCTGTTTTTGGGGCAGCGAGGGAAGTGACGCTCATCAAAGACGGCGTGAGCAGCGGTAAACACTGCATTGGTGGAGTGCATAAACAAGAAATTGCGCTCATTGCCAGGGGCAACACCGACATATGTCATAAGCTCCGACTTGGGAGCCATCTTATTCGCTCTAGCCATTGCTGGGAGGTATACAAATGCTCCACAGCCAAACACACGTAGATGGTTGATGTTAGGCATCTCCCCCTTAAGCATTTCATGGGGGGTGCGCCATCGCAGGCGAGCTACCGGAGTACGGTTGTAAAGGTGAGTTGTGTGAGCGAACGCAAATTCCCACCAGGAGTCAGGGATGCAGGCTTGATGCCGCATAGACTCAGCTTTATCCATGAGAGTGCGCCCTAAACGCTCGGCGCGGCCATTCTGCATGGGGGTTCTAGGAGCACTTTGATATATTTTAATTCCTTTCTCAAGGAGTGCTCGATCAAACAGATCGGATTTATATTCTCCGCCGGCATCGGACATCCATCCAACAATGTGCATATCATGTTGGACGCGCACCATTTTGAGGAAATCTTTGGCAGCCGTAATCGCTGCAGCTTTGTGCGCTTGCTTTAGCACATTGTAAGAGGTGAAATGGCCTATGTCGCTGGTGAAGTGGTGTGATGCGCCAGAGTCTAAGAGCCAGAAGGCACCAGAAAGTTCACTATCGTCAACCATTTTTCCCTTACATCCAGCACAGCGCACATTATTCGAACATGAACAAATATATGCATTACTCGAGGAGACACGACATGACAAATTGTAGTTACTACTCACTATATACAGTGACGGTGTAAAGCGCACATGTAAAGGGAGTGTGTCAGTGTTGGTCAGCACGCGTGCAGAAGATACTTGCCTGAAGAGGCTGGCCTCTGCACCCATTGCCATCGACATCACGTTGTAGCGGTCGAGGACCATCGCGTCGATTTCGTCGAACTCGTCGTCGGCGAAGGGCTCGTGGGCGAATGGTTCATCATCCCCAAGGGAGATGGCATCCTCCTCATACATCGTGATGTGCTCCTCGAGACGAGGGTGCTTCAACGAGGAGGGACCGGCCTTGGGCTTGGTCCAGGTTTGCACTCGCCAACGACACTACTTGGTCGAGGGTGCGGATTGTCTGGCAGGAGGGCTCTACTCCCAGACAGTGTGCCAAGTCAAAGGCCTTGATAGTATTTTCGAATGCGGGGGGGCCGTAGTGGGCAGCACCGGGGGTGTGAGCCAGGGCACGAGGGTCGACGGTGGGCTCTGGTCCATCATAGTGGACGTAAGTGGTGAAGGCGGCCTGTTGGGCGTTCTCGTGGCAAGCGCGAGCCTTCTTGCCGCCACGTCGAGTGCGGCCTCCCTGTCCTTGGGCAGGAGCGTTTCCGCTCGTACCGCCATTGGACCCGCCTTGCTGCTGCTGCTGCCTCTGGGGCTGCTGCTGCTGCTGGGCGAATTTGGGGTCAGCCGGCTTGCGCTTCACAGTGCTAAGCTTGTTGGCCTGTGGGCCCTTACCACCGGCGCGCGAAGAGGCGCCTTTCTGCTCAAATGAGAGCGTGGCAGCCTTGACTATCCCGTCGGGCTTCAGATTTTTAATCTCGTCCGGCGACGTCTGGCTGAGAATTTGGGCTACGACCTCCATAGTAGGAGGGAGCTTGCACAGAATGATCATTGCCTGCATGGGGGCAGGGAACTCGAAGCCAGTGTCTTTGAGGTACGCGAAGTGGCTAAGCACTTTGGTGATGGCAGGAGCGGGATGGGAGCCAGCGGGAATGGTAGTTGCCAGGACCTTGCTAAGCTCAGCATAGGCAGAGCCGATACTGGGGGCGCCAAAGTTCTTCTTTAGGTGGTCCCAGACGTCCTTAACATTGTCGAGATTCGAGACGGCAACCTGGATAGAGGGGGCGAGGCACAAGGTGATATTTCCGAGCGCCCTCTCAGTGTTGTCATCCCACTCTTTTCAGTCATCGTGACCGGCAGCGGGTTGCGTCGTCGAATAAACGTACCATTGGCCTTGTGCCCGGAGGTAGGCCTGCATAGAAGTGTGCCACTGCTGCCAGTTGGAGCCAGTGAACACGGGAACCATCTTGTCGAGAGCGCTGGACATGGTGATGTTCTGTTGGGAGTCAAGGGAGTCAGCAAATGAATGCGACAACGGACAAGCAAGAAGAGAAGAAACACCTGAGTGCTAGTGAAAGCACTTCTGTCAACAGCTAACTCATGACTAGGGTATGCCAGCGCAAGTCGTTGACGATGTTCGCCATGGTTGGCACAAGTCATCGACAAACTTCGCCTGTGGCAGTACAGGTGCTCAACTAGGAGCTCACTGTCTGGCGCAAGTCGTCAACCGACTTTGCCTTGTGGCTATGCAGGGGCTCAGCTAGGAGCTCACTGTGGTCCACAGCGTCAAGCTAGTTAAAGCGATGCTCAGGGAGCTGGAGCGCTGCCTGGTGCATTGCTGCACACAGTGCGCTCACAGGGCTCATAACCTGTTGAAGCAATACCTATATACGTAGAGGAACTGCTACTCCAACTCACCTGTTGGGTGGAGTGCACAACCTGAGATGGTAGTGGTAGCTGGTTAAGAGCTGTTATATTATATAAGCGATGAACACTGTTTATATACAACAAATAGTGTGACACGTGACTGTGACACGTGACGTGTGACATGTAACATCTACTCTAAAGAGGACTATTACTAAGTCTACACTAATATGGGTCGCAGTCTTGTGCGCACTTCGTTGACGGTTTACGCTGGGTGCACGTGCGACTTCAACAAATGTATGGGAAGGCGGGATTACCAACAAATGACAAGCACAGTTGCACTGCATGCTGAGTAAGTATAGTAAGTGCAATAACCAGTTTACTGATAGGTATTGTATTAGTAATGAAATGGGATGGGAATGTATAGTAACCAGAAATGAGAAAGGAAACATATTAGGTAATTGTACAGAGAGACAGAGCAGACAACATGCTCACCGATTGGTGGCAATACAGGACAGATAAAGAGAAATGGAAATGGGGAGTACATACTATAAACAGATGGTGAACACATGGACACAATTGGACAATAGGGTACAGGGTGATCAGGTGTCATGGTTGTGACACATGGAGTCTGCCATAACCAATAATGAGCCGGTGGCTCGATCTGCCTTCAGCAGAGGAGATAGCAGGACCCACGGGCCTTCAGCCCAAATTAGCCTGGACCCACGGGCCTCCGGCCCAAATTAGCCTGGATCCACAGGCCTCTGGCCCAAATTCGTCTGGACCCACGGGCCTCTGGCCCAATTTTGCCTGGATCCATGGGCCTTTGGCCCCAATTTGCTCAGGGCCTCCAGCCTCCCTTTCCCAGGACCTCTGACCCTTCAAGTTCTATAAATTCATTCATTCATAAAAATTCTGGATATGCATTAATTGCAATATTAAAAATTCAGATGACTGGAGGTTGTGCCTTTGGCCCCCAAGAGAAAATAATACTTTGATAAAAGGATATACACTTAACTTACTAAGCATTGTCTACTTTGCAGAGAGTTTGCAGATCTCTTCAAGACAAAAAACAGTATATATTATTACATGACACAAAAAGTACATAGTACATAGTACACACACATTCAAATATCCAAACCTCTGAATACCTCTCTGTACACTACATTTGTTGTCTTGTTATCATTTTGCCCTTCACCAAATAAAACCTTAATATGTCTGGGGTGAGTGCATTGAGAGAGAGAAACATAGAGTTGACCATGAGCAAACACAGGTGTACGTAGATCCAGTCCAACATGCTGTCTGACCTTGAGATTTGTTGATGGTCATAGAGTAAGCCAAATGGACAGGAAATTGAACTCGTCGTAGAGGAACAGGATAGTCTTCTTTACTTGCTTCCAGACTCATGCGAGGAATAAACACAGTATTGTCATCTGCATTGTTATCCTCACACAAAACTTGGCACTCCAAAACATGTCGTAAAGCCCTAACCAAAATAAGGCGGGTGCCATTGTAGAGGCCATGGATTGGATCCAAGTTACAAAGAAGCATGAGGGGGGAACCAATCTTGATCTCCAGCTTATGAAGTGGAAAACCAGATGGCTGAAATGTATGAAGAAGTTCCTCTGGAATATAATCATAATTGGCACCCTCCTCTTGTGGAACAGAGTCTGCACTAAGGTAGACTGACTTGTCTCCAGAGGATCGTTCCAAAATGATCTGATTGATGTTATCAACCTCTGTATTCTTTGCAGAAAAAATAATGGTGCAGTTCAGGTAGTATTGATCTTACAAAGGTCCATTGCGATTAGGGTCAAGTAGTTCTCCATACAGTGCATTGATGAGGGAGTCCATATCATCACCACATTGCATATGTTGAGGAAGTTCCACCTCACCATCAGTAACACCTATGTGTAAAAGCTGCTGTGCCTAGTCATCACATTCAGGATCTCTACCAAGGTGCATGTTCTGATGAAGATGATGAATATGTAAGTGATGCCAAAGATTGGAGCGACCAAGAGTAGCAGAAACAGTTTGCTCTCTGGAACCATGAGGCACCACAGGGAGAGTTTGTCTAAAGTAAGTCTCCTCCAAATAGAATGGTAATTCCTCCAAAGACATGATCATGATTAATCATGTCACATAGACTGCGGTCTACGCACTCTATTATATGACGATATTGAGCAGGAACCTCATCCCAGATAATAAGAGATGTTTGGCAAAGTAGCTCATGGATTGGATCACCCCTCTTGATGTTGCATACACTGTCTTCATGAGTATTGAAGGGAATTTTGAAGCAGGAGTATGCAGTGCAACCACCAGGAAGAAGAAGAGATGCCAGACCAGTAGATGCTACACAAAGGACAATCTTCTCACTTGCACGAACTGCTGCAGCAATGAGCTTGCAGAGATAGGTTTTCCCACACCCTCCTGGACTGTGAATCAAGAATGGGGACCCTACATCCTGCTGTACAGACTCCATGACAGCATCATAAAGACCTCTCTGTTCCACATTCAAGGTGGGCAAACCAGCATTTACAAATCTCTGCAATTCTTCCTGATCATATGCTCTTTGGTCTGCAATCAGCTGATTTCCCTCTCTATGATGCCACTCTATTTGTGGTCTTGGCATTTCATTGAATCTGTCCAGACTCTGTCCCTGACGTCGAAGATCTTGAGAAATGAGATATAGACCATAGTCATAGACTTGCTCTTCTGTTGGCTCAGGGACATGAAGACGATGGATGAGTCTGTGGCGCAAGTCATCACAGAGATGGACTTTACATGCCTCCCAAATTAACTGAGGTCCTGCTGGACCACAGTGTGCCAAGATAATAACAAAGAAACTACGCAGCTGAAAGCCTGTACGAAAGTGAGCAGCCTCCTGAATGCATAGCATCCACTCTCTATCATCCTGCAGAAGACCACGTGCATGACAGGCATCCTGGAAAGTGTTGTGAAGTTGACCCTCAAATGTATGAAGAGCTTCATAGGAAGTTGCACCTGTGAAAAAAAAAATCACCACCATTGAAAGATCTGCATTTCTAATCTACATACCTTTGACCACAGTAAGTAAAAGACGCAGGTAGAAGCCCTCCCCAGCATTTGGTGGAATGGAATACATCCTACCAATTGCTTTGTATCTTTGACGTACTTTCCATACACCTGTTGTTTTGACCCAAACAAACTTCTTTGGAAAATCCTGATAGAGGCAGTCATTGGCTCCAGCTGCAATAAGAGTAGGGTCTGCATTGGCCTTGAACCACCCTAATAACTGGGTGTCCTTGACAGAGTCCACCACCTCTTCAAGTGGACGATCAGGATCAAAGACAACATTCTGATGACCTGGAAGATGAACAGACAGGTGATAAACTGCAGGCCATTCCAAATGCATGGGAAACTCAAAAAGATTGTGGCAAGCCTGAGTGGAAGAAATGTATCTGGCATCAAGATAGGCACGAATCTCATCATGACCCTGTGTTTTCAAGGTGGCACGATCTGGGCCCTTGTATATGTACTTGTGAATATATTTGACAGCCTTGATAGATGCACAGACTTCCAAATTGATGTGACAATCAAACTGCACCAGAAGCTCACATGGGTGGGGTACCACATAACTGTTATTGAAGACTGTCTCACCCTTTACAATAGTGCGACCATTGTCAGGGCGAGCATACAGTGGATAGCCATCCTCTTGAATATCAGTTTGATGATGAAAAGACTTTGGAAAATGTTTTGTGCAAACATTTCTCTCTATGCATCTCTGTGGAGTGCAGGGACCATGCAGCATGTATTTGCTAACAACATGATGCAGCTCAGGATGAAGTTCTGGATCAGGTATTTGAGCAGAAATAAGAGCATCAATCTGCTCAACAATGCGAATCTTGTCCTGTTCCTCCAGAAAAATTAGCATATGCATGTGTGGAAGACCATGCTTCTGATATTCAATGGTGTAGACAATCCCAGCCACAGCTCCAAAGTAGCCATCATGTATTTTCTTCAACAGTGCTTGCTGTTTGGCATGAAACACTTGTGCCACCAAGTCAGGTCGATCAGTGGCAGTTTGACGAGGTAAAATAT